>CM060961.1:110566727-110774227 GCA_030765045.1 Tenodera sinensis
AGGATGACGTAACACGGCCCTTTCTTGACATTCTACAAACACATCGGCTGCCGGACACTTCTCGAATAATCTGGAAAACCCTTTGTGTTGTTAGCCAATTGTTGTTAGTCCTATTTTCTCGTGTAAGTGGTATGGGAAGCTTAACCTTGAGCGCCTTTATTACAGGCCGTTCCAGTGGGTTGGGACAGCCAGGTCCCTACCGTCCTTTCTTGAGTTGCCGTTGCCGTGGGTGGGAGCATTATTATTCGATTATAACGTTTAGCATAAAAATAGAATTTATAAGTATGATAAAAATACAAGAATTTCGCCAATGTATTCCTGAAGATAAAGTTTCAAATTAACTGCCGATTCATAAGAGAAGTGTTTCTGGTGCATCAGCCCAGAGTACTAATACAAAATGTATTACATATGCAAGATACTCAATATACAAAATTGTGTAACTTTCAGTTTACTCAACTATGAGATAATTGTATCCCAGTAAAGCAAAGTTGGCATTAATATTTGCCCCTTTCTCTTTGTGAAATGAAACCTACGAAACTTTCAATTTATTAGCTTCGTTAGGACGCGTTGCTATGACCACCGCCTTGCTAATGAGCGGTTACAGCACTGCTGGCCATGTCTGTTAACTGCCCCGAGGTGCAACGCCATGATCAGTTGCTACCGATGTGAAAGTGGATTTTATTTCTCTTTTCCCTTTTAAGCAGCGTTACGGTTGGTTCATATAGGTTTTATTTCACATCGCTAATGTAGGAACAAACAGAAGGTAAATTTTGCATTTTAAAATATGAGGAAACTTATTTTATTTTAGACATTCTTGTTTCATAATTTTTGATATAAAAATAGCATTAACATTTTTATTACCTTTATACACCCACTTTTGTTTGCCAAAGTTATTTTTAATTTTAGTTAACATTACGACTAGGTTGTTTAATTTCTGTAGTCAGACTCAGGAAGTAGAGCAAGTATCACAATCCTTTAAAAATATGTGTGTAGTGTATCACTCAAAAAGAAAAGCCGAATGGATACCAAAGAAAACCTTCGAATGAAAACAGTATCTTATTTTACTTCCTAACAGTTTCTCTACATATTTTATATATCTGTACTCCATAAATTTCGTATTGTGGATAAAATGCAAGCCCAGATACTTTGCCGTCACTTCATTTCCCTTAAATTAAATCACAAGAACAAAGTCCTCTTTTTATGGTTTACGCAACTTATTGGTTAATCAACTGGAACAACAGCTAAAACATTAATTTTTCCCTCTTCTCCAGTGGCTTGTTTGCTTCTGTTACACTACAACGTTCACGTGATTGACTGAAGATGTTGATGAATAAGTGCCGAGACTGTTGACCTCTCTTGGGATAGGTTTCTACGTACGCAGTACAAGAATGAATGCATTCATCCTAAATTCTCCATACAACATAAACATGTTACATTGGTAAATCCAATCTTCCTCTGACGACCTACTGCTTCAACCACCACAGTCTGACTGTTACGTCGCAATGCAATCTATAAACAGCAAATACAATGCAAACAAACATAATATCGTATTCAGCAACTAATCAGTTGTGTGGAACAACCTTCGGAGTGCAAACTTCAAAATAGCATTTTTCATAAATTACTTGCACTAGAATCCTGCAACAAACACCATCAGCATTCTAATTTACCCCACGTTCATGTTGTAATGTCAATATTGCTCCATTAAAAATTGTATGTGCAAAAAACGCACAATAAAATCTGTGTATACGCTGCGAAAACGAGCCCCTGACTACTGTTCAATTCTGTTAAAATCGCACACTAATAATGCTTTGCATTTCCAAAATATTTGCGGTAAAAGTTTTAGATGATTCACCGTACATGTATTACATTTTTATTTTTAGTTAATTTGTTTAAGATTTAATCAGGACAATGAGTGAAAAACTATGGTGGAATAAGTTAATGATAAATTATGAAAATGGAATATACGTACTGGTTTAGATACCCAGATTTAATTTATTTTATTTATTACACTTCTTTCCACATGGATATTACAGGTAGGAAATATTGACAAAGGTTGATACAAGAGTAAGTACTTATATAAGCACATAAGGACATCTTGAGATGAGTATAACTGGTTATTTCCACGAGCTAAGCATACGACGAATAATATCGTGGCGAACAGCTGTTTTTAATTTACATTAACAAACTCATTGATTTTCCTACCCTCCACACAGTCTAGACATGCGGAAATGAATGTGCCTGCGTTTCAAGTTAGAAGCGACTGAATCCTATAATACCAACTTTAAAGGAGTCTACACTATGTATACATTTTATATATTGCTTGGATGTATAATCAACTCAGCAGTGAGAATGGAACGAACGAGCAACAACCAGTGAAGCACATGATGAGAAGTGTCGAATATGTAAACTTACCTTTTCCTATTACCTTGAAAAGTACATCTATTGAAGTTATTTGTATGATTGGAGCAAGAAAATCATACCTACCTTTCTCGCTAGTTGTAAAACTTGCTCCTGAAGGCCGATTTTTTGCACAAGTTCTTGCCCGCAAAAGTTCTACCAATATTTTGCGAAACCATCTATATTCAAATTAACTCATCATCGTGCCTATTTCTTAAAACAAGAACACGCTGCCATACTTTTATATTAGAATGTTAATATCAGCGCTGCTCTTAAAGGCTTTATAATAATTATTTATACTTCCTCTATTAGGTAAGGTAAGTAAGGGAAGTACTGCATTCCACCCAAAAATTCAATGTGGAGATTTCACCGCAAATAGATACTTTGAGGCACCCTGATGCCCCCTCCGCCCAAAAAAGCATTTTTACTTTCTCTACTACGTATAGTAAGCAGAAGTATTGTATTCCACCCAAAAATTTCATGTCGATATTTCACCGAAAATAACTATGCTTTGAGGTCCCCTGAATCCAAAAAAAGCATTTTTACAAAAAGTCCTGTGTCTGTGTATGTGTGTATGTGTGTGTCTCTGTGTGTGTCTGTGTGTGTGTATGTGAACAGCATAATTCAAAAACGAAAACTCGGTTAAAAACCAAAGCTGGCACTTAAGTTTAATATCTTTCAAGAATGCGACACGAAAGTTCCTCCAACCTAAACTATCCTGGAAATTTTTTTCGAAACTTTTTATTTTCTCGATTATTTTTATTTCTCTAACGATTTTGATTAACATGTCATGTGTTTAAGATATTTTTATAGCAAATGAAATGTATATTTTGAATTTTCTGCCTATAGCTTGTGTAGTCATGTTTACTCTTGATCACTTTTGAATAACTAATAAACGTAAGACATAGACCAAATTTTAGTATACAAAAAACTTAGATCTCGTTAAAACACAATAATTATGTACAAATGAATTTTTTGTGGAGTGAACCATTTCGGAGATATTCCTTGTTATTTGAGTGAGCTTTGCAGTGCTTATAATTTTCTCTAATGGACGGTCGTAATTCACTTTTTTATATCTTAGCAGTGCAAAGAGAGTGGAATTTCAACGCCTTCATATAGCGACTAGCTTTAAATGATTTGACTGTCACTCAAAACCTACTGTAGGCCATTCCAAAGTATTTGATTTTCACGAATCTATTGTAAGGAATTGGTAATTATACTTATTATCTGGTGACATATGTACTATTTCTTGCTGGCTTAAATTTAGAAGATACATACCTACTAGTGTATGGAAGTATTAGGAACAGGATTTTTGTATCCAGGAATAGTTAATTGCGATTTATTCAAACGTATACATAGTGATGGTTTCGAAATGGCGATATTTCCGTTGACAACATATTGTCTAACCTTATGTTTATGAAGGAATACACCTAATTGCCACTGACAGGCAACAAAATATGGAATTAATTCTTGACCCTGCAATAAGACTTGAAAAAAATCTAGACCAAATTAAGGAGGTTGATGAGGGAAACAGACTACATTTTGAGCCCTGCATTCCTTATTTAAGAGACAAATGCAAACTTTTTGTGAAGTGATTAGTCTAATTTTTGGTGCTCGTAGAGTGATTACCAAATTTACTGTTAATTTGTTCCGATGTTTTCAATTGCAATTAAGTGTTTTAGAAGATATTGGCTTACAAATTATTCGTGCTTCCTTGTAAATTTTATACAATCATCTGTAACTACACTAAATAAAATAAATAAATAATTCTAAAATGACCAGTTACCCTATTTCCTAATTGTATAATAATTTTGCACATTATTAGATTCTATCTATAAAATATTTTACATTATACTATTGTTTGTCCTTTATCATTCATATTTAAAATTGTCTTGTTCTACAGGTATATTGGCAGGCGTGTCTTTGTGACAACCCTAAAATAGGACAGCTATCCAACTATAGGACTTTCTCCGATGTTCCCCTTGCACCTAAAGAATATTAGCAATAATTTCTGCAAATGTTTATCTCAACTGACGAGGAATAAGTGTTTGTAGGAATAGTTAGTACAAGAGTAGATAATCGTGTGAGTGCAACACATCAGTGTTTTAGGAAAAGATCTCTTTGTCTAAAGAGCGTAACTGCAAAACGAAAAGTCAGTTAAAAACCAAAGATGACAGTTACGCTTAATATCCTTCAACAATGTGGTACCAAGATTTTGAAGAAAATTCGTCTACCCTAAACCATTTTGATCAAAGTGCCATGCATTTAAGATAGTTATATGGCTAATGAAATGTATATTTTGAATTTTCTAGCTATAGCCTGTGTACGAAGTACTGACTACTCTGGATGACCTTTGGATATCTGGTGAACTGTACGAGATAGACAAAACCTTAATGCACGCTTTACGTCTAATGCATTTCTCTGTGGAGTGAACCACTTCGGAGATATTTCTTGTTATTTGTGAGTTTTGCAATAACTAAACTTTTCTCAAATGGAAGATCGTTACTCGCTTTTTTATCTCGTGGTCGGAATGGAATTTCAAAGCCTTCATACAGCGACCAGCTTTAAAGATTTGACTGTCACCCAAAGCTTACCGTATTCGCAAATTCCCCTTGAATCTTCAAGAAAATCGGCAATAAGATAATTTTTGGAAATGTTTATCTCGACTAACGTGAAGTAAATACAGTAATGAGAGTTAAGTTAATACAAGACTAAAGAAAATCACGGGTATGCAACACATCACATTTTTACGTGTTGAACCTGTTTTTCAAATAACCATTTGTCTATATGGCATTCCCCCCAGTTTGGGAAAGTCAAAAGCCTTCTCTCATGACTATAGAGGATTAACAAATGAAAGAATTAATAAAATCGTTACGCTGCTATGCATTTACGTAAGATTTAATTACGCATGTTATAACCAAGATTGTACTAAACCGCATGGAACTCTTGAAATACTGAGACCTTACACCTAGTAATGAACCGGAATATGCGGTAGATATCTTTTATGCATGTGTTTTTCTGCCATGCATTTTAATAAATTCGAGGCTTTCACGAAACAATGTGTGCTAGAGGGGGAAAAAATAGATGATCACATAAATATTCAAGCGCACTGTAACTGCATTGGTTCGTGTCACTGATTCTATATGTGTGTTAAGTAAATGTGTTTATTTGCTTCTTTCTCATCCCTAGCTCACGTTTTTCATTTCACATTTCATTGCTTTTGACAATATTTTGTAACCATTGAACACATAAAGACTGAAAAGTTTATTATGGATATAAAAGGAGCTTTATGACAGATTTTACTGCCATAGCACAGTCATAGAAGATGAATAGAAAGGGAAATACCGTCTGTGGCTTTGTAGGTATATCATATAGAACTCTGCTATTCAAAATACAAATATGAGTCAAAAAGAGAAATTACTTCCATAAAATAAATTGGTTGGTTAAGAACAACTGTTTAACACCATTAATTAAGAACTACGTTTATTACCCCACTCAATACCGACCAAGATAGCTCCGCGGTATCATGCGAGGCTCACAATCAGAGGTCCTGAGTTCTATTCTGGGACCGGCCACTAAGCATCATTTTCCTCTGGTGACAAGTTGAATACCCAGTGATTTCTCTTCCACCACGAATTCTTCTGTCATTTCCTATCATTTTGCTTCCCCTTTCATGTTTGAGATAGGTTAAGAGTACAGGTGTGTGTCTGTGTGTGTAACGGAGGGGGGACACTTCGACACACTGCGATCCCGACATGGAACCATTGTGTGCTACCACCCCCACGCCCCGGGGGCAAGGGAGGAAACGAAGTAAGACAGGAGGCTTGTTAGAGAGCGGAGTCAACGAAGCCCGGAGACGCATAGAAGTCCCTAACAGTTGCAGATATTGACACCTGGCACACACGGTAGTGTGTCCTTCACCTAGGGCAGGGGAAGACAGGTATCGCTGCTGTGACGTCAGCTCACTCAGCTCATATGCTCCCACCGAAAGCCAGTTGAACGTGTGATGTCACAGTGGCGAAGAGTAAATAGCGTGCGGGACATCGTAATTTTAATGCTGACTGTTTCAATTACGGAATAGTCAGAGATTATAAATAATTATATTTCAGCTTTATGCCATATATATAAAATCCTAGTTTATGTGAAGTCATGCTATAACGCCAACAGAACAGAAATATAGAAATATGTATAGTTTATTTTTAGTTTCTTTGTATAGGTTCTTATATTCTTGTTTTGCCTTTACTCAAGCTTGTGTAAATAAATTAAATGTAGCTACTGTAATTGGAGCTTTGCTCTGTTGTAGCACAAATGAAAAAAATAAATAAATAAAATAAATAAAATATTATAACTATTTTGCCTGAGCTAGAGGAGAGCTATACAGTTTTGACTTAGAAAGGTTCATAACAGAAAAAGAATTGTTCGCACACATACGTAGAACCAAACATACATAATATCCGTGCAACAAGGGCGTATAACCTCAGAAATCTGGTTTGAGGAACATTCTTATAAAAAGCAGCCAAGTCTTCCTTGGGTTTATATTTGTCCTTCAGAAAATCGTCGCACTGTAAATTTATCAATTCAGTTTGCTACCTGCTAGAAACATTTATTAACATCCAATGACTACGGGGTCGCAAGGATCTGAAACGTAGTTGACAATGTTTCTACATCTTGAAGCCTGGTCTCAAACTAGTGTGAAACACGGGGAACTGAACACAAACACAAAACTACTACACACAACACTACACAACGTCAACAAAAACACAAAATAAAAACAAAATTCGCACTAACGCCGTTAAGATCCCTCACACAACAAAAACTCTAAGACTAGGCTCTCTAAACAGCCCGGGCATGTTGTAAACATGCCCAAATAACATTTTTCATATTCATTCAGTTTCGCGCTGATCTAGGCAGCATAGCAATACACCGCTCTCGCCTGACGTCACATGAACCTACAAGCTGGCTCTTCGTTTAAATACTTCACACGGCCCGAAGTTGTCTTCCCCTGACCTAGGGAGAAGGCAATGTGGCGACTCTTGCGGCTCGGGAAGCAACTTCCAGGTACGGCCAGGGAAGAGGTTCCAATGCACAAGCAACTATGCCATCTGTCCGCATTCGGCGGAAGGTACCGCGCTACCAACCAAATCTGAAAGATGACAAGGGAGTAAATGAGAAATGAAGGGAAAGGAACCCGTGGAGAAGGGATTAATGCACCACAGCAATCGCCTAAATCATATGGGGAAACCACGGAAAAACCAATGTCAGAGTTCCCGGCCATGGGGATCGAACCCGCGACCGCCCAAATGGGGGCACAGACACCTTAGGCATCCCGCTCAGTTTAGAGCACGGGTGCGCAGCTCACACTATGACAGGAAACCCTTCAGTTCTACATCCACTGCTGCGACGTAACAAAGCCTCCCCTACTTTCAGTGGCGAACTGTGAAAATCACCTTTGCACTGTAAACGCTTGTTTGTTTACTGAACCATGACAAAATCATTGGTTTTTATTTATTTGTATAAGGTGACTTTTATTTACTTTTCTGTGATGATCGCAAGCGTTTTGTCTCACTAACGCCTCAGTGTCTGTTGTACATAAAGTAATGGACCTAAATGTTTGTCAGTTAATGCAGACTTTACATGACTTTTTATTAAACTCGTTTTCCAAAAGGTTCACCATTTTTCTGTAGCCAACTAATTAATTTATAATTCGTAAGTACTGTATGCACGGGAAATTACACATCTCCGACTGACAGTTGGTTACTCCATTTTGTTTCAATTGCTCTAAATCTATTTAATAATGGTGTTAATGAAACAAAGCTTACATTACTTAATAACAATATAATCTTTTCCCAGTTAGGATGGAAACGTTGTCGCGCTGTTGACATCTCGTTTCCTCTTGTGTGCTGTCGGAGGTCAGTGCTCAGAGTACGTTAATCTGATGTCACATTGACGTAGTGGACGACTATAGTGGGAGAGATTACGTCACCGAGCCGTGACACAAAGAGCCACGCTTGCGCACACATGGTGTGTAATCTCGGTCGGTATCGGGCAGATGGTGCAATTGCTTGCTCACTGTTTAGGTCTTCTCGTTCCTGCAGCAATTTCTGGGCCGTCTAAGGTGAATAGACTTCTCCCCGGTTTCTCCATAAGAAATTCCTGAATAACCCGCCGGTGTAACCCGGTCATCAAGCTTGAAGTCCTTAGGGACCTCTGCGTGTCTCTGTCCGCCGGTCTAGACATGGTCATCGCTTATTATAATCGATGAACTTCAGTTTTCCAGAAAACTTCCCTGTTACTTCGTTCTTCATTTTCAAATTTAACTACCTATCAAGTTAACCTGCTTGAAACTACCAAAATAAATCCTCTGGGAACCGAAAGAGACACAATCGCTACTGTTCTGCATTAGGCCGGCTATTAGCTGCACCTAATCCCTGGACAGGTAGGCGCTGACCTCAAAGGAAGCTTTGCGCCGCGGTGGCAGTGGTTACAAGCTTTGCAAAAGGGGTACAGATGGGGACACCTCGCTCATGTGGGTCTACACAGATCTATTGTGGCCACCACTCCCCCGGAGGCAGGGATGAAATGAGGGAACCGAAGGGGTGCTATCGGACTCGCAGCTAGACAGGCCCACCAGAGACGCGTGGAAGTCCCTAACCAGTGCTGAGATGTCTTCATCCAGGCGCTAGGCCCCGCCAAGCAGTCAGCATCACACCGCGAGTCCGGTTCTGTATCGCAAGAAGCGCCCCACCCCCCCCTCGACGGAGGACAATGGCCACCAGACGCCACCCAGCGCCCGCAACAGCAGTTACCATGCGCAGTCATCCACGCCATCAGCCCGACACTGCCCACACTACACACCTGTAACTGGACCACCTGAAAGATAAGGAAATGGAATGAAAGGAAATGATGGAACGGAAACTGTGGTATGAAATAATGCACCCTAGCATGCATTCCGCTAAGTGACATGGGGAAATCACGGAAAAACCCATATCGGAGTGCGTGGCCACGGGGATCGAACCCGCGACCTCCCGAATGCGGGCAGCTTTGCATGAATATTACTAACGCTCTTACTATAGTACCTTGTACCTTCGATTTAAATATTGAATCTTGTTTCAATTGCATTTCTATCTGAAATGAAATATCATCACTTTGGTTCCCCCGTTTAAATTTACTTATGAATATAGTAATAATTAGTTATGTCAACCACCGTTTCGTTATGCAACGCACCTAACTCATCCCAGTGTTATGGGCAAACAGTTCTCTTCGACAACTTTGGTGAGGTGCATCAGCTCAAATATGTGTACTTAAAGGATTCAATTTTCAGGTAAATTTGGTTCACAGTTTATATCATAATTTAACATATGTGTGTATATATGTATACTCACTTGGTTTCAAAATGTTTGTTACTATATAGTGTCACCGCGCCCGCCGCATCTAATTGCCGACAACCGCAGTGTCACCCATCGCATTATTGTCGGCACTACCGCAAAGGAGCCGAAGGAAAGAGACAGAGAATGGCCGCATTGTTGGAGCGCTTGCCGATAGAGAGAAAAGGATAGATTCTTCTGGAGTCTTCTACTTTGTATCTCGCCGCAATAAGTGAACGTTCCTGAAGCTTCCAGAATAGTGCCTGGGAGATATAAATAGCGGTAAAGTGTGAGAAGAGAGTCAGACGTATGTGAAGCGTTGAGTAGCGGTGCCGACGGAGAGGAGAGACGATGTGAAGCGTTGTGCCGACGGAGAAGAGACAGTTCTTTGTGTTACGAATTCGGAGCCGTGCTGTTGGAGAATCGGAAAAGACTTACTTGCTGTTGCAACGAGTGTACAAGTTTACGGAAATAAAAGTGTTTCTTTATCTCGACTACATCTGTCTACTTTACTTTTTACACCCACAAAAAGTTACAATATTATGTAGACCAGTTAACTAATGAAGCATATTGAAAAATTATTGTGGATATCTTAAAAGCCCTCTAAAAAAAGCTGATGTGTTGCACTCACATGACTTTCTACTCACTCTTGTACGAACTATTCTTAAAATCCTCTTATTTCTCTTACTCCATGCTAGTCGAGATGAGTTAATTAGTTAATATTCAGGTCTTGAGGTTTCTTTCTCTTTGCATGAGCAAGAGATAGAGTGAGAAACGTAAAAATATTGCAAATCTCACACAAATAACAAAGAATATCTCCAAAATGATTCACTCCACAAAACAATTCATCTGGATATAACTTGCGTATTTTAATGAGATATATATTTTTGTATAGCAAGACAGAATATCGCTTACATTTTATCAGTCATCAAGTTTAAACAGGACTACATTGGTGATAGCCAGAAAATTCAAAATACACAACAATTTGGCATAAAAATGCCTTAAACACATGGTATTTTATCAAAACGTTAACTCTTTTTGAGAAAATCAACATTTTAGAAAAAAAATGTTATGTAAACGGTAGTTCAGGTTGGAGGAATTTTCTTCAATATCTTTGTGTCACATTCTTGAAAGATATTAAAGTGAAATACCAACTTTGGTTTATAACCAAGCTTTCGTTTTTGAAGTATGCTGTTCACAGACAGACAGACACACACACCGAGCTTTTTTTATTCAGGGGGCCTCAAAACATATATTTCCGGTTAAAGCTCGACATAGAAGTTTTAGGCTGACTTCAATGACTCTACTTGCTATACGTTGTAGAGAAGGTAAAACTATGTATGTATATAATGCACAGAAATAACATTAGAAGTAAATCACTGTCAAGAAGTTTGAAACAAATTTTGTGTATCAGTACAGAAAATGAAGAAATAAATAAGGAAAGAAAATAAATTAATTGATAAAATAAAAAATTATAATACTTCAGAAAAATCGTGCTCCACTGTTGATTTCAAATTTTAAGCAGCAACCAAAATCTACGGTTTATCAGTGATAACACCTCACAATAAGATTAAATTTGAAAGGGACTGCTTCATGGTTTGAGAGTTTTCGCTATGAGGCTAATATCATAAAGATTGCTGCATTTTGCATCCTGCACCCTAAGTAATGATTTCCGATTAGGGAATACATTCTCGTTTGCTACTCCTTAATGCAACTGAATACGGTCTTTGCCTCTGAACCACAACATTAGGGTAATGTGATATCATAAGTGGACTACAAAGGCTTAGCCCGTTTTGGTCCCGAGAGTAATGTTGCTTCACGCAATCTGTACAGTCAGCCTACTGTGACAAATAACCCAGTAGGATGAACAAAGCTCCACATTAGCAAAGTGAGTATCCGACCATACATTCTGTTACTGTAAAGAAACCTCTACGTTTAGCACCCGGACTATAACTATAACAAACAGCGCATATGTTTATAGTAACAACAGTGATACAATGAAGAGTATCCGTATATGCCGTTTCGGAGTTGAAACAGATGTTTAAATAACAGTTTGAATTTTTAAAGCTATTTAGAATTATTTTAATTCAAAAACTCTTAACCTTTGACACCGCACGTACCAGGGGCGTAGAAAACGATTCTGGGTATGCTGGATCCTCAGGATCTGCGATGGAGCTGCAGAACCCCAAATGGCAGAGCTATACTGCCACGTGGGTCGAATTAAGGAAGTATAAACCAGGCGCTTGTACCGCAAAGGTAAGGGCGAGGAACCAGGAACAAGATGATGGACTTCACGGATACGATGACGAATCCTCTGCACTAGACTACAAAGATGAGGACCCCATGTTAACCGGCTGTCCAAGATAAGGCCGAGGTATCTTATGGAAGTCGCGTGGATATCTCCGTCCCATTGAAATAAAGGGGATGATGGGTCACGTTCTTTTTGTAAGTGAACTTCACAACTCGGGACTTATGAGCGTTCATAGTCACTCTCCAACGTCGGCACCAAGACTGAATTTGATTGCAGAAGTCCTGAAGGTGGTTAGCAGTCACAGCACAAGTACCCACACACAGAGCCGCCACGTCATCGGCATACTGAGCGATGGTGAGTTGATGACTAGGAAAATCCGAGGTATATACCAGATATAATAAGGGGCCTAGTACGCTTCCTTGCGGTACACCAGAGAAAATAGGAAGGGCCTTGGAGAAGGCGCTCTCATATTTAACGGAAAAGGTGCGATTATGCAAATAGGACTGTAAGAAACTTGCTTTAAGCCTGTCATTAGTAGAGCTAGGGCAAATATCCTTTTGCTTGCAAGGTGTGGGCGCTAGTATGTAAGGATAATGTGGTGAGAGGAAGGAAGTGACACAGGTAACCTGGAACTGTAAACATCACAGTCAGGGATGTAACAATAAGTCTAATTTAAAATTAGACATTACAAATAGATACATGTGCACTGCCAAAAATATACCTATTTTCGTGTTGTATTATCTTCTCATTCATCTCTTTGTTTGCCAAATAGTTAAGTATTTTTTCTAATGAAGTTTTTAAACTCAGCATGGTGTAATTTCTAAAACAGTATATTGCTATCTATCACCATTGTATACAAATCTCCAAAGAACTGCGATTTTAGTGTTCTTGTTCTTCTGTCTTCTTACTGCCCAACGATGCAACTAGTGTTTTAAGTCTTTTTTTTTTTTTTCTTCTTTTTATTACAGTACTGTCGTAGCAATTTCCTTAGCAGTTTGTTATTTCTGAACGGCACAACCTACGTTGCTGTTGTCTCTATTCCCCGGTGGCGGGGAACGAACTCGGGAACTCCACGTCAGAAGCAGGCGCGCTACCATGCGCTACGGAGGTGGTGTTGGGATGACTTTGCTTGAAATTCCTGACACATTCTTGGAAGATGCTGACTTTATCAAGCTTGGTATCTAGCCTAATTTTCGTATTTTGAGTTAATGTATTCATACTTATAAAAACGCATGTATTTTCATCCAGGCAGTCTGAAAAGATGCGTTTCCAATGAAATCTCAATATGAAATATTTAGGTGAAACGCAATATTTCCTCTGTTTACTGCAAGTAACTAGTAGAAACAGTAAAACTTTGGGAAGGAAAGCTTTGCTTAAGCAGATGGTTTATTCCCTGAATTGAATCTGGCCTTATCCGTCAGGAAACGCCCTCCTATAGTGATGATTACGTCCTGAAACATAATACTCTCTTACACTCCTTTAATTCAGTTTCATTAATTCGAATTTGTTGTTCCACTGCTGGTAATTCTGCAACTTCAGTCCTGTTATTGAAATAAAATATCCCTTTGTGTTACTTCATTAACAGAACGCATAGATGTGTTCCGCTTAATGATCAAAAATACATTTTAAAATTCTGTCATGTTACTCGGTAACCAGCATGACGTTTAATTGGCAAACATCGATCTAGTTTTGCACGTATTCGCAATGCGGCACTATGTTTAACAAGCAAATGACCTGATTTCATGGGTTTCAAGTATTTTTTTTGGATTGTTACATGCAACTTAATCTGGCAACAAATGTTAAAAAATGTATGTGACCAGAACTGTAGAGAGGTACTACACTGCTAGCATCAGTTTAGCACATTTTATGAAACTATAGTAAGGACATTCTGTGAAATTGTCAAATTGCAATTAGTATTTGTAAAGTTCATAATCGTTTTAAGCATGATGCACTGAGCGAGATACGTTGGCGGTAATGTGAGAGATTCGCATTTAAGAGGCCTCAGGTTTGCTTCAATCTAACCTTCAGTTTTCTGTGGGTTTTCCTCATCGGTAGCTGAATTATGGTATGATTTTCACCTATCATGATTTACTTTTCATTACTTACTTTTTATTTGGCTTCCTTCTGACCTTTTAGGTGTGATTATAGGTTTCGTGGCGCATGGTGGTGCCCGACAAATGGTGCGGATGCTTGCCCAAAGGAAAGAGTACTCCTCGTGGACAGTAAACGGGCGATTTGTCCACAGGTTGTTCAATGCCAGCCTATAGGCAACTCCATTTCACTTGAAATGATCATCAATACTACGTTATTTCAGGTTGCCTTAGCTACACTGCTTGTACTGAATGTTTATCCTTAGCAAGGAAGTTAGCTAATGCCTTTCTCGTGACTAACTTTAAAATTGCGTAATTAATTACCAATTCTCGCTTCCTACATTATGCATTGCTTTTAAGACAGAAATTATTTATTGCAGTTATTTATATCTCCCTATAATTTCTTTGAGAATTATTAATCTTATCGGTAAATAATTTCAATGTTACCTTAATTCAGATGACATCTCAATATTCCTTTATGGATCATAATGCAAAGAAGTGCTTAAAAATATTCTCTCATTGGAAAAGGTATTTTCAGTTTCAAATGTTATCCTATTGCATTTGTCTATTTACGTAAATATAGCATAACTCATTGGTTGATTCCTGTTTCATCCCTCGTCTTTTGCCTATTGTGCCGCCGGCCGGCAGCCACCTCAAAGTCACCCAGGGTATAGCGCGGCGAGCTAACGACATTAACAGTGAAACACGGCAGAACGAAGCGTTTCCAGATTGCTCGCGAAACTTTCGACTGTCAGCTTGTTCACGAGAAGTGCCGAGAAAAGGGGGATTTCGAGAAAAATCCGTGCTAGGTCATTCTGTCCCATGTAAGCTGGTGGAGAGTGCGAGAACAGGCAGCTTTAATGATGGAGTTGTTGAGATTGAACGAGACAGCTGTGTGTGTGTGTGTGTGTGTGTGTGTGTGTGTGTGTGTGCGTGCGTGCGCGCGCGCGCGCGCACGTTGAGAGCAATTTGAATGTGTGTCGCCAGAGACAGGTTTGCGCGTGTCGGAGTTGTGTCAAGGAATTTTAGTGAGCGACCGTCAAAGCCAGTAGTCTGCAAAACAAGAGAGTAATAGAATTGAAAGACAGACGTTATGTGTCAAGGTTACGAGAACAGCTGTGAATTGTAAGTTCACAAAGTTGTAGATTGTGTTAGCGATGAAAATAGGATTGATTTCGTGTTTCTGATTTACAAGAGAAATTAAATGAAAAGAAAACGTAACTGGATTATGATTTGTCACTTTATGTGTTAATTAGTTGTCTCAACACAAAAGTGTAAAGTGTACAGTGTGTCCAGACCGTTCTGACATTAGGAGAAATCAGGGGAAGTGACTGGAACGGTGGGGAACAAGTGAATGATTTCAGAACTCAAGCACTCACATACACGTATTGTAAACAATTATTGTGAGAGCTTACCTTGCTCTGGGAGTAGTTATCATAGTCAGAACAAGTGGCAAACTAATCCCCACCTCTCCTATTATGCAAGTGGGCGGGTCTCTGTTATTGTGCGTCTGTGCTTCAAGAATGGGGGAATGCCACGACGATCTGGACGGGCTGTAGTTCCGGATCTAGCATTCTATCAAAATCATAGCATCTCCTAGGGAAGACTAAGATAATTAGTTGAAGCCGTAACCGTTAAGGGTTGGAGCCTTGTCTTGGAACTACTTTATCTTTTGTTTTTCGCCCAAAGGTCTCGTGGACAAATTAAGCTAATTACCACAGGGCCTGTTATTGTATTACATTGTTCATTGCAGTAGCGCCTTTACAGGCAAGCGAAGTTATATACACTGGTTGTTAACAACACATTCTATCTCTATCACACAATGGCAACGGCTGTGCCTAAGTGTCCTGTAAACTGCTGCTTATTACACAATAAATATCGCTCAAGGGTGGGGTGCTGCTGCTGGTGCATTAAGTGCGATAAATTGGGACATTTGAATGACTTTCACCACGCAGTTTTCAACCAAGCTAATTTACTACACTGTGCTCTACTTTATATATTTATTCCTTAGGGCAACTCGCAAGCCTTCTCCTGGCGTTACCTTAGTTGCAGAAATACCTCTCTCTTTCTCTCACTTGGTCTGTTTTCTCCACTCACTCTCCACTCCCAGCGAACTTACACAAATAAAATATATACGGTCGAGCCATTATGTGCAAATTTAGGCTTCATTTGATCATAATCGTATCGAATTCGGCCCGTCAAACCACAATAATAATAATAATGATAATGATGGTGATAATGATGGTGATGGTAATGGTGGTGGTGATGGTGATGGTGGTGGATATGGTGATGGTGGTGGTGATGGTGATGGTGGTGGTGATGGTGATGGTGATGGTGGTAGTGGTGATGGTGATGGTGATGATGCTGGTAATGGTGATGGTGGTGGTGATGGTGACGATAGTAGTGATGGTAATGGTGATGGTGATGATGATGGTGGTTATGGTGATGGTGATGGTGGTGGTGATGGTGGTGGTGATGGTGGTGGTGATGGTGATGGTGATGATGATGATGGTGGTGGTGGTTATGGTGATGGTGATGGTGGTGATGGTGGTGGATATGGTGATGGTGGTGGATATGGTGATGGTGGTGGTGATGGTGGTGGTGATGGTGATGGTGGTGGTGATGGTGATGGTGGTGATGGTGGTGATGGTGGTGGTGATGGTAGTGGTGATGGTGATGGTGATGATGGTGGTAATGGTGATGGTGGTGGTGATGGTGACGATAGTGGTGATGGTGATGGTGGTGGTGATGGTGATGGTGATGATGATGGTGGTGGTGGTGGTTATGGTGATGGTGGTGGTGATGTTGGTGGTGATGGTGGTGGTGATGGTGATGGTGGTGGTGATGATGGTGATGGTGGTGATGGTGGTGGTAATGGTGATGATGTTAGTGATGGTGATGGTGGTGATAGTAATGGTGATGATGGTGATGGTGGTGGTGATGGTGATGGTGATGATGGTGGTAATGGTGATGGTGGTGGTGATGGTGACGATAGTGGTGATGGTGATGGTGGTGGTGATGGTGATGGTGATGATGATGGTGGTGGTGGTTATGGTGATGGTGATGGTGGTGGTGGTGGTGATGGTGGTGGTAATGGTGGTGATGGTGGTGGTGATGGTGGTGGTGATGGTGGTGGTGATGGTGGTGGTGGTGGTGATGGTGGTGGTGATGGTGGTGGTGATGGTGATGGTGATGGTGGTGGTGGTGGTGATGGTGGTGGTGATGGTGGTGATGGTGGTGGTGATGGTGGTGGTGATGGTGGTGATGGTGGTGGTGATGGTGGTGGTGATGGTGGTGGTGATGGTGGTGATGGTGGTGGTGATGGTGGTGGTGGTGGTGGTGGTGATGGTGGTGGTGGTGGTGGTGGTGATGGTGGTGGTGATGGTGGTGATGATGGTGGTGATGGTGGTGGTGATGGTGGTGGTGGTGATGGTGGTGGTGGTGGTGGTGGTGGTGGTGATGGTGGTGGTGGTGGTGATGGTGGTGGTGATGGTGGTGGTGATGGTGATGGTGGTGGTGGTGATGGTGATGGTGGTGATGGTGGTGGTGGTAATGGTGATGATGTTAGTGATGGTGGTGATGGTGATGATGGTGGTGATAGTAATGGTGATGATGGTGATGGTGGTGGTGATGGTGATGATGATGGTGATGATGATAATAATAATAATGATAATGATGATGATAATGATAATGATAATAATAATCTAACGGCAACCGGCCTCTCCTAAGGGGAAAGTACGTTTTGACTTATTTTAAGTTTCGCCCCTGTGCCCCCTGGGCTTGAGTCGCTCTCTTTTGGAACTTGATACTAGTTCTCACTTTTTTAACATTTATCACTTGTTTTGATTGCCACTTTCATGTTCAAATACATTTAATTTTCCATGGCGCTCTGTCACGCTGATTGTCTTAGTAGCTGATCAGATGTTGGTGGATCTTCCAGGATTTGCGGCTCCTCACCGTCCTTGTTCAGGTGCTGCCAGCGTTCCTTTTCACTTTGTCCGTCCATCTCGTCCTCGGTCTTCCCGGCATCCTCTCTTTCTCTTGAGTCCCATGTCGTTACTATATTTGTCCAGCGATTGTTGTTGAGCCTTACCGTGTGACCTGCCCATTCTCCTCTTCGCTACTTGAGCTGCTGTCACGGCGCTTTTCACTTGCGTCCTTCTCATTTCCGTATTTCTTATCCGGTCTGTTATTGTTACCTGTAGTGATTTCCTTTCGATTTTTCTCGGTAATCTGCAATAATGTTCTTTGTTGCTAGGTTGTTGTCGAGGATATATCTGTCATGGATTTCTCGTTCTCTGTTTAGCTGTTGCGACTTGTCCATTAGGATGAAGTTTAACCCTAGCATTACTGGGAGGGAGGGGGGGGGGTGAGTTGAAGGGCTATTTTATGCCAACCTGCTGCAGCCTTTTAATCTGTCTTTTAATTTTTTGATTAAAGGCATGCAGCTAATAGTTACTATCAATCACTATTTCTATTACTTTACTGCGTAATTGTTTCAAGGTTTTCATTGTTGGTCTTTTTGAGAAAGAATGAAATGTCAAGGTGGTCACAAAATACTTTCCCGTCGGTATAATGTTATTCATGTAAAAAGGAATAGTTAAACTACTTAAATATTACCATTATGAACATGAAAAGATATAATACCCAATTTTCAAATAAATCTGTTTTAGAAATTGCTCAGACATATTGTTACACGTGGTGTTCACGAAGTACCCCCCCCCCCCCCCCCCGCCTCTGTTGATAATTAAAGTTCTGGAATATTTGGCTTTGTGAAGATTAAGCTCCAAAACTTCTGAGATCCTTCATTTTATTTATTTCTTAGATACTTTTGCCTAAGTATACAGATTTTTGTAGTGCTTCCGATTTTATTTGTATCTGGATTTCCTGTTTGTTTGTCACTGCTTTCGTCATCGTCGGATTGAGTTGAAGGCCTACCTGCTTGCATCGGAACTGCAGTTATTTTAGCATTCTTTCGAGGTGTGCTACTGGCTTCGCAAACAAAACTATGTCGACTCTTAAGTTTGTAAGTTTCTTTTCCTCTATGGCTATTCCGTCGTTGTGTCAGTCTATTTGCCAGAACACTATTTGTGAAGAATTTAGTGGAAGTTGAGGATTTAAAAATATGGAATACATATTTTATTTGTGTTATAATAATATACCCTTTATAGAGAAAGAAGATGGTATACATATGCCCATCAATAAAACATAGATGCCAGTTATGAGAAATATGTTCTTTTTAAACTTAAAGTCTCCTTTATACACATTGTGTAAACAATTTCTTTAACTGTGTTCTCGAACAAAAGGAATTAATTCTTTTACCTCCATTCACCTAAATTCTCCTCACAGCTAGAGCTGTGTCCCAATCTCTAGCGGTAGACACTGTTCTGCATCTCAGAACCTTTTCCTTTGTTATGATCCATAAGTGCAATACCAATATCGCTCCATGAATGTCATTACTGCTCATTCGTTTCTCTTATTTCCCTTGTAAGCTTACTTGTCCTATCCACCAAAATATTTCGCATATGCCAGAGAAGAACGGTAAAATGTGGACTAAGAGATGCAGCCTCTACCCGAAACCCAGATGATATTAATAACGGTCATGGAAGTCTCCAAATTGGCATCCAGTATCTCCCAGTGGGAAATAACCATGATAACAAGTTTCTAACAATAGCCTACCTTTCACATACATTTTCTCCTCCCTCATATTTCTAACCTGCAAATTTTTATTCTACCATTAAATATTGCTATACACATAATATTACGTGTTGTATAGTAACTTTATTCAGTTTCAATTACTTTTTGTGAATCATACTATTAACTATGGTCTCGCTCAACAAAAATTGAAACAAATACGCTTAATCTCTTTTCGTACATCATCGTATGCAACGAGCTAATAGCGTTTTGGTTGCGTTATTGTGTTCTAAAGTTGCCTTACATAACACTTTGATGAACAGTTTATTTGTTTAGCCTTTCTTTAATTGTGTTAATTTTTTTCTTGCAGGTAAGCATTGCTTTTGCATTTCTGGTGTCCAATGCTTATACGTGAGTATCATAACTATTTATACCTCTGTATCTCTAGTTGAAACAAAATGCTTCTGTTATTTGATACATGGTAAACGTTTGCACATAAACATGTTTAGAAACTTACATTTAAAATTCTTAAACACTATCATCATTATTATGTAATTTTAAAATCTTTCTGTTATAGCATAACATATTTCGATAAAGTACCATCATTTTGTGCATTAATGTCGTAAACAACAGTATTGCAAAAGAATATTAATACCTGACTGAATGAATACGTTGTGATCCTAATTTAACACGTAGATTTTATACACAGCTGTACACTGTTATTTTAAGAAATGAAACCAAATAATAAACATAAGGCACTTAATTTTAATATTTAGTTATGTTTTTTAAAAGAATAAAAGCAGTTTATGGAACCTTAGAACAACATGTAGTAACACTATAAACAAACAATTTTTATACATCCAAAATTTGTAAGTCATGTTTATAGATTTGTGTTTAATCACAAAAATACAATAAGTTTAATGGTTACATATAGTAGTGGATTCATATAAATTCGATATAATACACTATGAAGGGTAAAATGTAAGCATATCAACGGATTGTTTGTATGAAATTTAATCATTATATTGATACATTAGAATGAATTAAGCTTAGTGTTTTATAGTGTGCGGCTGGTCGTCCTAAAGGTCTCACACAGATTGCTTCGGCTGAGATCTTATCTCGTGGGTGTTGAAGAAATAATAACCACAGTTATTATTGTGAAACCTTTTTTATTCCAGTCCACAGTAAATGCTACTCTTCCTACCATATACCCTTTGTTATTGACTTCGTCACTGACTTTTCCTCGCGGTACGGGACGGTACTGATACTAATGTTGCAGGGGTGTTGTAATAATGTCGGAGTGTGTTGTAGAGCTCTCGGTGTGTGTTGTAGGACTCGCGGGGTATGTTGTAGGCCTCCCGGGGTGTATTACAGGACTGGGCTCGGGGTGTATTGTATGACTGGGTTTTTAAAATGCGTGTTCGCCGGTTTTATAACTTCCCCATTTCCCCTGACTATACCCTTACCTTCTGTCCACGCAGTTTGCAGTGATTGGTGGAAATTCATATTGTACGCGCGGCTCCCGAATTTCCACCTATAGGCATGCCTTGTTGTGGCGGGAGTTCCAGAAGGGGATTCCGCCTCACTGCACATGGCGTCCCTATTAGCCTAACAAAAGGCACAAAAGGATTTTTCGCCTTTTGTTTAGAATTGTCTGCGTCGTCACCTTAATGATGGTTTTACCCTGAGTTGGAGCAAATTCTAGCTGATACACGCCTCTACCTGCCACTCGGAATGATCGGTTGGCGAATATTTTGTTTAAGAATTTGCTTTAGCAATTGATTTGATTCATCCCGCTACAAGTGCTAGGGTAGAGAACTGTTATCACCTCGAGACCTAGAATATTGTCTACAGCTACTCTGTGAGCAATCCAGAGGTCATAAATTACTTATGCATCAAGCGTATTGGTTACAGTCACATTTTATGAGAAACAACTTTGGGGCTTTTCTTTAATTTTCACATTCTATAACATGTCGATTTTAAAAGCCTTTCCATGGAAAGAAAGCGTCCTACGACTGTGGTTCCTTATGCTTCAATACTTATTCTGATGATTGATAAAATACCTTTATTCTAGTTCAACATTCTTCAATCCTCCTTAAATTTACAAAATACGCAATAAGTCTTATACTACCTTCACCATCCATTACGGTACTCACAAAAAACTATTATTCATTTCACTTTACGTTACTTATGAACACCATTTTATTTTCTTTACCATGTACTTATAAGCATAATTAGAGAAAGCATTCCATCGAATCGACAGTACCGAATTTTAATATGTTATATTACAAATCTCCACGGTCTTTATGAAACCACATTTCCAAGGAATAAAGGGGAAGAGTGCAGTATAGATAAATAATAATAATAATAATAATAATAATAATAATAATAATAATAATAATAATAATAATAATAATAATAATAATAATAATAATAATAATAATAATAATAATAATAATAATAATAATAATAATAATAATAATAATAATAATAATAATAATAATAATAATAATAATAATAATAATAACAACAACAACAATAATAACAACAAGAACAATAATAATAATAATAATAATAATAATAACAATAGTAATAACAATAATAATAACAATAATAACAATAATAATAACAATAATAACAATAACAACAACAACAATAATAATAATAAATATTATTATTATTATTATTATTATTATTATTATTATTATTATTATTATTATTATTATTATTATTATAATCATCTTGCCTCCATTACAGCGCCACGTCTCTAGCCCTGTGTTGCAAAGCTGTCAGCGGTTCATTGGTCAGTAGTTATACCTCATCCCGTGCGAGACTTCGTAAGACTATAAGAAATAGGGATGGTCCCTATTGTTTACTTTGTCAATTTGGCAACCCACAAATGTGGGAAGTTGTTGATTATTTCAGTAAAATATTAATATAAATATTACTAAATTGGTTTTGTGTACGGGATGGGTAGGTCAGGTGACCTCTGGTGCAGTGCACAATGATGTCTATTCTGCATGGCCTACTAGAATAATGTTCATGTGGCTTCATCGCGTAAGCATTTAAGGTTAGAACACTTATAGGTCATTAAGTCTTGCGTACCCTTAATGAGTGCTGCATTATATACAGAAGCACATTAGTGATTCATCTCAGTAAAACGTTTAAAGTAGCATTTGTTACAAATAAAGAGAGAAATTAAATACTTATTTTTGTTACTAAAACGACAGAAATGCCAGAAGGACTGACACTCAGTGGACACTTGTGATTGCCAGAAGTAGTGTAACTCTTGTGCCTATATAAGACGACCTCGAACAGTCCTAATGACAGAGAAGGGCAGAACTAATTCACTTACGCTAATGAATAGTTTGCTCCGGATAATTAGAACGTAGCAACGAAGCTTGATCATAGCACTAATCGATTGTGAGGCGGCGTCGAGACAACATTCAATTTAAACACTGCTATGGTGCTGCTCTCACACGGCGGTTTAGAGGTTATCTAATGGCCGCTTAAGTCTCCTCGCTGGTGTCTTGGGATTCGCACTAGCAGTTATCTAAAGAAGTAAACTAAAGAGGCGAAATTAAAGTAAACAAAGATACGATAAACTCTAAAAATTCGAAACTAAAGCGCGTTCCACCCTTAAAAGACAGTACACGTTAATTGGAGAGCAGTGTTGCAACATGTACTAGTTGCGAATCTTTCTGCGCGCGCGATCCCGAGGTGGCCGAGTCCTGTACTTAGTCCTTCAATTGCTGCTTGACGGACACTTTTAACTTTGTTATCCCTCCATGCCTTTGTTACTGTATGACCTAAATTTACAAATGACTCGTCTGTATAAACAATTGATTTCCCCTGGTCCTTAAACCTTTTTACGTCTTTTAGATATTTATGTCGCCATCTGATGATATCGATATCGTCTCTTTCTATTAGGCCCTAATGACCAAGTTGTCGACGGGCCCTTAAACCCAACACACTCTTTCTATTAATATGCACTTGTTACCCCTTCTTTCATATTCGGACCCCAAATCATGTAAGAACCGACTAAGAGTGGCCCTTGAGAAATTTGATATGGTCTCGTCACTGTTGACCCGTGACAAAATTATATTCAGCGTGGGTTGAATATTTGCAAACAGTAAAGAATGAACAATTCGCCGCACTCCACATTGCACTATTCATATATACTTATTTTTTCCCGCTCTTTTTGCTTTCTTTTTGGATAGCGATCTTAGGGGTCCTTTCATTACTTCCTTTTTAATCGTATACACCACTGCTTCTGAACACCCGATAGCCTTAGCTGTTTATTTTACTGCCTTACTTACCCGCATTTTACTTGAAAAATAATCTAACATTTTCATAATTATTTGGCGTTCCTTACTTCTTAATTTACTCTTTCTAGCTTTCCCTTCCATAACTACAAATATTTACGAAACTATTAAACAAATAACGCAATAACAGCTCATAGATTCCACACAGTTCACACTGACTTCTTTTGAACTAATGCTAGTGCTGCTCCTTATACTATCTTCTGTGTCAGGCCTGACGCTGAATAGATGAATACCTTTTGTTTGCCCTACTCGATGAAAGAAAGAAGTTACAGCCTTTTAGTTTATTTTAAAAACTTTCTCCAACCCTCGTCAACATTTGTTCTGCTGGTTCCCTGATGTAAACTCAATAACAAAAAAGTTTCACACTGCGTAACTTTTTGCAGTGCACAGGTATAACATTTTCCGAAAACATTTAATTTAAAAAATTATAACACTTAACTGAGTAAACAGAGAATTCAAAGTAGGCAGGTAGTAGCACTATAGTTTACTCTACCTAAGAAGAAAATATAGACGCATTCTAGGAGTTAGTTTGTTAGTGCGTCATGAGTATAGAAATAGCACATATCGGACTTCTATTGAAAGAAAAATGTTTTTGAAGAAATATGGGCCTATAGAAATGTATAATGACTCTAAAAAGGATATAAACTAATAGAGAAAAAAATTCTGCGTAGGATGTGTTCAAACCTGAAATTTATAACAACTGAATATTTATACCATGCTATTAGGAACCTGGCAACAGCGCGAAGGTAGAAAAGGACGAGGCTAATGGCAACTTGTATGCGCTAGATAGAGACAGATATATCCTATTTAACTCCATACTGTCATCTAAGAGTGGAACAAGGTATAATATGAAACATCAGAGGTATACTCTATTGCACTAGATAATATTGCCCGCTTAAGTGTAACGTTATCATCAATTTCTAAGTTGCATCTGACAGCAAAGAAATGTTTATACCTACTCGCTTTCCAAATTTATTCCAAAATAAAATAAACACCACTAGCTACTGCCTAGAACTCCTAGCAAAGGTCAAGGAAATAGTAAGTGACAAACTTATGACATTGTCACAATATCATACGTGAGATCTAATCGATAAGTTCTCGAGGGAACGAGAGAATTTATCTGGGAAGGTCAAACTGTCGAATGTTATTTATCTGGACTATAAATAAAATATGAATTTAAATATTGTGTTGCAAAAATTTAACCAGAAAACGCTAAATTGTATCAAACGTAACCTAAAATATGGGTGATCAGTATGATTCGCCTTGCTGAGCCCTGTCAACCGAGGAAAACAAAACCCAAAATCCTTCCTTGTTGTTATAACAGAAAAGCAGTTTATAATCTCAAGTATATCTCACTTTATATTTAACGTTAATGACTAACCTATTTTCTTAAAAAAAGATACATTAATTATTAAAAGAACAATTGTTAAAACATACTTGTGAAACTGAATTGAAGTGCTATTTTGATTGTTAATTGTTTGTAATGTGTAAGAAATTGTTCTTCAGCGATTTATGGAATACAGTTGGTGACCTGACTAAACAAAAGAATGACCAGATGATAACCCGTATATGATATTTAATGCCTCTATCTATGAAACAACCAAAGCTTAAGAATAACCAGTTAACACTTTAAATTGCTTCAGAATTGAAAACTTAAAAGTGTAATACATAAAACAGAAATTGTTAATCTTAAAATAGTTTTGCACATGGGATATCAAATTAAAGTCATTTCAATGAAAATTATATTAAAAAATAACAGTATTATTGGTTGTAATGAATCCATGTAATTCTGCCTCCTCGCACTTTTACCGACGTCCTAATGATTGCATGCAATATTAGAAGTAATTTTATAGAAAACACGTGATATTGCCGAATAGTATTAGTATCTAACATTTGTTGCTGAGGGCTTCATGCCAAAAATTTGCAATTAGTTCTTGATTCTACTGATCAGGATTTCGAAAATATATATTGCAGTCAAATGTCGTTATAATGAATTTCTGAGAACTTTGAAGTTAATTTCGTTATTTTGAACATTTTTAAATCGATTATTTAATATTTATAACTTGAAAGAGTCAAAACAACCTTTTATATACAATAAGAATTGTAGAATTGACTTCTTAAGTTGTCCTCGTATATTAGGAATGAATATGGAAGGGTGGGGTGGGTAAGTGGGGCCGTTGACAGCTAGGTCATTTGGGCCGAAAGTTAAATTTTAAAATCTAAAACACTCAAACTGATGTAGTTAAAAACTGAATTCTAAAACACAACATTAAAACGGTAAATAGTTAAAACAGTTAAAATGTTAAAACAGTAAATAGTTAAAACACTAAAAAAAAAAAAAAAAAAAAAAAGAACTGTAAGACAATACAAATCAGACTCGTAGGTATTCTAAAACCATAAAGTCAAACGACTAAGAATAAAGCAACTTAAGCTGGTTTCACAAATCAATTTCGACGACGAACCGCAGCACCTTATCCACGGTCGTCGGTTAGAATTGACCGCAGGGTTGAACCCATGGCGAGGGATTGGTGCTCTTTAATATATCGTGGACAATCAAGCAAAGCGTGCGACACGGAGAATTGTGCGCTGCACGTTTTGACACATAGGGGCCAGATCGCCACACAAACAATGACCATGATTGGCGCGTGTGTGATCTATACTTAATCGGGTTAAAACAACCTCCGATCAACATGGAAGGAAATAGTACAGCTCGCAATTCACGCTTAAATTCATATTTAAGACATTAAAGTTGCCAACATTATATAATGAATATTTAGTAAGTTTATACAGAGTGTTCCCGTATCGGTGACCCCTTTTTACGTCGTAAACGCACGTGGTGCGATGGTGACACTGGTTGCCTGTTACCGGAGTTTAAAGGGTACACAAGGTGTTTACTTAGCAGATGACCATTGTAAGGTTTGACGCCCTTTAACAGTTAGGTCATACCGAACGATAAAAGAAACGCGTGAAATAGTGCTCAAATGAGCTCAGAGTCGACAGAGCTTACAGAGAAGGAAAACCCCGGAGAAAACCTTATCTAGGTAATTCACCCTAATCGAGAATTGAATCTGGGACCTCTGAATGTAAGACAGACACGCTATTTGGGGTCTCCTTAACCTCAGGAAAACGGGGTTGTGTTAAAAAGTTTGAGAAAACGCTAGTCTAGACTAATAACAATATTTCTCCAAAAGCCTATAAATAAGGACATTATTAATACATCAACATTATTAGACAAAAACCTGCAGACGGAAGCGGGATTCCAACTCGGAACCTCTTCATTATAACGTTTTCGTCCTACCCTAAGCACAGGTGTAGATATACATATATGTTAAAGCAGCTATCTAACAGTTAAGTCTTCAGATTTGTAGACGAGATTTATTATTATGGCATATTAAATTAATATATGTGCCATACTGCTGAAGCAATTAATAATAAGTTAACCTAACATAATGGTCAGGGCCATAGCGTATGCATTCTCCCAGTGTTTACGAAAAAAAAAAACTTATAAAATGATAAATAAAATACATATTGCTACTATCTTAATACGAGCTTTAGTTGAAGATTACATAGAAGCTCAGTAACCACACTGTCAAACCAATACTATGGTTCATGAATTATTAGGCAAGAGGGGCTCGGAAGCCCTGCATGTGCATTCTAGGGCTAATAAGCGTTGCAAATATCAGTAGCACTGTGTTAAAATGTTGTAAGATTAAACTGACAGTACTCTATTCATTGCCAAGACTCAAGGTATTACTTCTATAGTAGGTATCTAAGATTGTTTTGTAGCCATGGTGATGTAGGTAGAATGTCTTTTTTTAATATGGTATATAATGGAAAAAGTAGCAAGTAACTTTTATATTTTCAGTTAATTTACTTAAAAGAAAAGAAAATAGGAATGTGTGTGTGTGTGTGTGTGTGCGCGCGCGTGTAACAAAAGGAGGGCACCTCGAACAACCGCGACCCTCACACAGATCTATTGCGGGGGGAGGGTATGAGGCGAAGTGAGACCGTAGGCTTGTTAGAGAGTGGGGCTAGCGAAGCCCAAAGGCGCACGGAAGTCCCTAACACTTACAGATACGCACAATCAAAGTGGTTCCTCTATCCAGGGAGAGGCCAACGAGGCGACCCTTGCGGCCCGGGTAGCACCTTCCAGGGAAGGTCAAGGAATTGGTTATAGAGCGCAAGCAACTATGCCATTTGTCCATATTCGCCGGAACGTACCGTGCTACCAACCAAACCTGAAAGATGACAAGGTTAAAGAACTGAGGGAGAAAATTTCGGCACAACAACGGTACTGGTATGATCGTGCACATTGATTGCGATGTTAACAACAAAATATTTGTTTATTTAACGAAGATTGTTTACCATAAGCTTACAAATGTGCAATGAAATGTCCAATTAAAGGAGCTGAAATTTGTAGAAATAGACAATTTCAATACCGAGTACCACTAACCAATTGTGTAATGACAGACATTTTATTACAGCAGTGCGTTCTCACAGAAAACATCCATACCAAGAAAATGAAAAAGTGCTACTTTGCATAGCAACATATAAACGTGAAGAACTTCAGTAGAATGAGTCGTTGTGAAATCTGGTACAATCTTATATATTGTGCGGAATGAATTAATGCGGCATGAGACACAATCTGTCTTACAATAGATGAGTTGGTTTTAACTGCGACCTTCACGTTAACTTCTTTGACATCATATTGCTTTATTGTACGTCTGGGTCACAATTTTGAGCTCCCTTGTAACTCTTACGGTTTATTCTTTGCCATTCCACAAGATGAACTCGAGTGCCATCTTGCTTTACTTCCTCATCACTCTCTGGGGGTTCTTTTTATTTCCCACTGATTAAAATTTAGAGTTGTAGATTAACCGGTTGAAAGAGCGCGGCGTTATGCGGGCAGCGGAACAAACTGTCATGAAGAACCGTCCTTGTAACCGTTTTACACAATGTTAGATTGTATACTGTGAACATGAAGACTGAATATAGCCATTTAACTCCGAAGATCTAAGCTGCAATCTCTGTGGCAATTCCATGGATAATTTTTCCGCTTATACTCTATAGTAGAGACAGGCAAAATATGAAATGTCTCATTCTAAGCCATGCTTGCTATCATTATAGAGAATAAATGTTTACGTTTACAGTGTGCGGAATTCTATGTACGTGACAAAAGTATATTTCATTACTTTGTCCTCATATTTTATGAAAATCGTCATTTTTTCATATTATGAAAAAATTGCTATTTCGTGCTTTTAAAATAGTGTCCATTATTAATGAAATGACATTTCCAAATATACTATTCGGGCAAGTTTCTGTGAAAAGCTTGCACCATCCTTCCCAACAACTCAGGTGTGATTGAGAAAATTGAGAATTTGTGTCATGTTACACGTTATACATTACACTTCTTTTCTTCAATGACCTTTATTTTTGCAACCCGGTGCTTTTGGTAGCATAGTAAAATTAATATAAAGCAAGTACAAAACAAAAAATTTCCAGCTATTAAATCCCTAAGCAAATTACAATATAAGTCATTGTATTAATAAGAAACTACAGACCTATAGATATAATTTGCTGAATAACACGCAATTTGAATTACATCCTCAGCCATCCGTGTCGTCTATTGTAAGAACAGCTTTTGAAATTTGTTTTTTTGAAAATGTTTCCATGTAAAGTATGATTTAGGTTGGAGGGATCGTCTTAAAAAACTTCCTACCGATCTTGGGAGAATGCTACACTTAAATAGCAAGTTTAGTATTAACTGACTCGTTATTTTTTACCTATCTCTGCTCGTAAGATAGACAGACTTTTTACTAAACATACTTGTTTTAGATTAAAGAACTCTTAAAACAGATATTTACAGTAAATTCTTTGTAAATACCTTTTGGTACGACAAATTATTACTATATAAGGTTAAAATGAATAAGAAATTGAGGCTGCTTCTTTTCTAAGTCCTCATAATGAATTGCAAAACACAGACATTGAGAGGTCGTTTTCAGATGTTAAACAATAACGATTTTGAAAGTTTTATGAAGTTAATTTTCGTCGAAAATACTGCATTCAACAATGTTATAAATAGCAATGATTTGAAAAGATTAAGGATTATTTCAACAGTATAACAGTTAGCTATTTAATTATATAAAATAACGACAGATAAAAATATTATAGAGGGAAATTGTGATGTGTCTTTAATATATGAATGTATAATATTACTAAGAAGAAATAGATGATTCAAGAGATGAAATTTCTTTATCAGCTTCACAGCCATATGTTACTGCGACTTTATGAAGATCAAATAGGAAGAACTCATACAGCTAGACGACTGTAGCAGTGCCGAGGCATTCGAACATCAAAGCTGCTATAAATTCCATCACAACGTGGGCCAATATTAATACAAAAGAAGGTGAAGTAAAACGTTAACATATTTTATAAAATTCATTTATACTACTCGCTTTAAATATCACCTCAACGTGGGGCAAGATCAAGAGTGCTATAAAACCTTCATTGATAAAAACCCAATTCAAAATTTAATATATGTTAGCCTCAAGAGTTATGTTTTCCTTACACTCAATTTAGCAGTTTATTTTTGAGTGCTCCGTGAAATTCGATATAGTGAGATAACGCGTGCGAGCGTCGGGAGCAGATCGGCAAGAAGGGCAGATGCCACGCTCGAAATCCCTGTCATAAATTGGGCACTAATCTGAACAGCGAAGGGGAGGCAATCTGCCTCTTATGAAGATGGGGGAGAACACCGCGTATCAGCTTCTGGTGATGTACTCCTTGCACACGTGTCTTAAAAACTGAGATCACCACTGGTAAAACTGATATGGTAAATCTAACGCAGTAGATAGGGATATTGTAATATGCATATGTGATACTCTCAAGGATAATAAATTAAGAAGATATCTGCACACGTAGCCGTTAGAAACATTAGGCATTTTGTCCTGTGGCAAAACATTTAAATGTGCTTAACAGCCCTCCACTTCACCATCAAATTATTCTTTTTCCTGTTGTACAAATACATTTTGTGGGGAAAATTATATTTATATCAACGATTTTACATCGTGTTTAACTATAACACCGCAAGACCTGGCAAGCCTCTGATTGGATTTTGTGTTCTTCTACCCTCCTACCACCCGCCATTAAATGTTGTGTTTACTATAGTAAAATTCTGCACACAAAGCAAAGTCAGTGTTTTGTGAAGCGTAACGTTATATGTAAATTCGCTTATGTGATTAAATTCTGTTTTGTTTCTAACAATGTGATTGCCGAAAAAGCACCACTGCTGTTTTCTTTTCTAAATTCTTTATGGAAAACCATTATTTTATTTTCTATTAGTGCCTGCAGAAAATTATTTGTATGTCAATTGTAATATTTTTGGTGGTATTTCCTTCCACTGTAGCTCGAATCTCCCTGCACGTAGTCACTTAGCAACAACAAAATGGCCATATTCATCTCCAAAATTAACAATTTGGAAGAATTGAGTATACAGTAGTCTGCTTCTTCTTCTCCACTTCATGGTGTAGGCAGTCAAGTGCAACATACAGTGGTCTTTTTTTAAACTATTGTAATAACAACGACAAAAGTCCAGTCCTTATTTTCTTCCAAAACTGAATGCACAACAACGTAGTTCCTTTATACCGACGTTACACATTTTACAGTCTTTTGTGACATTGCAACTCTCAACTGCTTTGTTCTCTTGATGTTGTCTCACTTCCTTCTGTCTTTCTTCACTTTGTCTCAAACAGCTGGCTTCAATACAATCGCTCCACAATCTTTATGAAACTACTAAAAATATGCTGGCCGCCGGACAATCTCGAAAATCACTTTGGTGTGCCGCGCTCATTGTCACGTGTTCACAAACAGTCGCACGAGGCAGCCTAACTTTGGGTGTCTTTGATCCACGTATCGCCTGTAGTGTGAAGCAGACCGGTTCTGAGCTTCTGTTGTGATAATATTCATGGTTTTATATGAGAAACCCTGAGTAAATCTTTTATATGTACATAAGATCGTTCTTGTTTCTGATCTCTCCTAGTTTACTCCAGGCAGAATTGATAACTTTCTTTCTCTCCATCCTTCCTTCTTTCTTTTCTTACTTCCTTCGTGGACAGCAATAAACTCGCAAGTTTTAACTTTATTTTCTGCTTTTTCTTTACTAATGCGTAGTGCAATCTCTTTAACACATGCATATAAGTGCTTCTGCTTGAGGTAGGTGCAAATGAATCTTCAACATTCAGCTTTACATAAGAAAATGCAGCTATCTCTGAGCTATGTTAGGTAAAAAAAGCCAGCAACAGAGCTATGTACAGTGCGTTCGTAGGTCGCCAGATCTCCCCGCGGTGGCACCAAACCGGGCGAGGATCGGCTCGCTCTCCACTGGAGTTACACGTAAACGACCGACAAGTCATGGGTACAGTAACCTGTCGGCTATTTCAGCAGCTGTGTACTGTACATGTCGCACTGCTGTTAAAACGTTACTGTATTGGAAACTACACAAGTAACGCAGCAGAGTGCACACGAAGAACTCCATAGATGAATTTAGCGCATGCGCAGGAGTATTATTATGCTAAGGAGATATAGAGATAGAGAAATCAAGAGGAATCACACTCACACACACACACACACACACACACACACACACACACACACACACACACTTTATTGGATGTTGCCGACAACAGATCTATAAAAGTGAAGTGTTCAGGAGGCCAAAATATCGCGATGTAAGACACGAATACAAACACAGTAATTATGAGAGCAAAGCCAGTAGTGGGTTGAGCCAAACTGGAGTCGCGAAGATATAGCGCTGTAGTGATATAGCAATGGCGCGAGACGCTCAAAAGTCAAGATTAATTCGCCAAATGGCGCGAACTAACGCGACATCAAAATAATCAGGTCGCGAATAGCGGAGGCGATCTAGTGATAAACCAGTAGAGATACGCCCAAGTTTCTCAGCGAAGCTTTAAGACTGCAATAAGCGTATGCAACCTTTTTCCTGATGTTTGTCAACCTACCTCACGAAAAGAATATTTCGACATAAATCGTGTTTTAACGAGATCTACATTGCTGTATATTAAGATTTGGTCTATCTCTTACGACTTACCAATTATGCAAAACTCATCAAGAGTACATGGGCTATAGCCAGAAAATTCAAAATATACATTTTATTTATCATAAAAATATGTTAATCACATGGAATTTTAAGAAAACTCGTCAGTCATTTTCGAGAAAATCAAAATTTTCGAAAAATTGTGCATTTAAAGCGTAGATTAGGGTGAAGGAATTTTCTTCGAAATCTTGGTGTCACATCCTTGAAAGATATATAAACTTAAATACCAGCTTTGGTTTTTAAACGACTTTTCGTATTTGAGTTACGCTGTTCATAGGCAGACCTCGTACATAGTACACACAAACACACATCCGGACCTTTTTCTAAAAATGCTTTTTTTTCGATTCTCTAAATTGAAAGTTTGGATCAAATACAAAACTATTATATGTAGTAGAGATAGTAAAAGTTATTATCCGCATACTTAAAAACAAATCGGACGATGCAAAATGAGATGAGTACATGGGAAGGCGTTCTTCGGTTTTATGTTTGGACGATTCCGAAACACGTCACTTGATCTCGTTAGCTAATACACCAGCGCCATCCTTATTAAAACGAAGTCCTTCAATCTCATGCCTAAGTTCAATATCTCGTGCGGAACCCGACAGCAGCATAACAGTTGGTCGGAGAGTACCAGCTTCAATCCCAGGGAGGTGGGTACAATGCAGAGGCGGCTACCGTACCGACAGAGCTACTGTCGCTAAGCGGAGGTCCCACTATAAGTGAATATTCGTATTCTTCTGTAAGATCATGGAGGATCCAGGCTGTCCATGAAACAACATTCCTCCTGAAGACGGATTTACACTGGAATAATATTGGCAGAATAGCTCTCCTCCGTGATAGCAAAGAGCAAAGATTGGTTCATTTATTTTTCAAAGCAGTGTTTTCCTTCTTTTAAATCCGTGTAAGCAAAGAGTCTCCTTGTGTGATCTTTTCATCTAACACTCGGTGCTATAGTTTGCATTGCCGTGTGTATTGTGCAGCTCTTCATTGTGTTTGTGTTTGCACAGCAGTTTGAAGAGAGCCTCTCGCTGAAAGCGCCGAGCATCAGCCCTGCTACACCAGGCAATTTCCCGCCTCCTTGTGATATGGAACTTTCTTAATCGCTCCTCTTTTGTCCTCCGTAGGGGTCTTCCTTGCAATAACGTCAAGGCATTAAACTGTATATGCTCTAACATTTGCGTATTGTCTACATGGGTTTCAATGCCTGCAGAAATGCGCATAATCCGGGGGAGAATTACAATTGGCCTTTAAATAGGGTAATATATTTCTGCATATCAAATCTAAATCTTTATACATTTTAACTTACACTTTCATCAGGAAAAGTATCCTTAATAGTAAAAACATTTTATGTGTTGCCCTTACATGACTATCTGTGCTGTACTATTCTTACAAACTGTTATTCTTCTGTATTCTTCGTGTTAGTCGATATAAAAATTTGCAGAATCTATCTTAATTATTACTGATTCTCTTGCAGCTATAAGGCTGTATGGGAATACAGTAGGTTTTAAACGATAGTCAAATGTTATAAAGCTATCCGCTCTGCGATAGCTTTGTGATTCCATTCTCTTTGCATTGTCAAGAGATAAAAAAGTGAATACCGATCTTCCATTTGAGAAAAGTATAAGTATTGCAAAACTCGTACAAATAACAAGCAATAGCTCCGAAATAGTTCACTCCACAACAAAAATGCATTTGGATTAAACTTGTGTATTTTAAGGATATCTCCATTTTCCATAAAGTCAGATTTTATCTCTTGCGGTTTAGCCCTTATACAAAAGTCATCAAGAGTAAGCAGGACCATTTTCATTTTTGAGTTATGCTGTCCACAGACACCAGGCAAACAGACAGACAGACACACACACACACACACACACACACACACACACACACATAAGGACCTTTTTCTAAAAATGCTTTTTTTATTCAGGGGGTCTCAAAACATATTTTCGATGAAATCTCGACATCGAATTTTTGGGTGGAATACAATACTTCCCCTACTTACTAGTAGAGAAAGTAAAAATGCTTTTTGGGGGGGGGGATTCAGGGGATCTCAAAATATATATTTCCGGTGAAATCTTGACATCGAATTTTTGGGTGGAATATAATACTTACCAGTAGAGAAAGTAAAAATACAGAAAGATGTAAGGAATTACATAAAACATCAGACCTTACTTTACGAACTACCCTTGTATAATATTTTCATCTGGATACTGAATGAGATCACAGAGAAACCCAATATCAAAGAAAGAAGGGAAGAGAGGAAGGAATTAAAATTAATGATATATTCCTAATGCATTTTCTGTTAACAATTTCGATCCTCCCTATTCACCACATGCAAAATGTTTTATCTACATATTTTATAATGACCACACCAAGTTAGCAATGGAATAAGTTATTTTAGTTAAATAAGCGATCAATGCGACTGTTTGTGATACATTTACACTTAGTTGCATATTTTTTGAATGTATGAAAAATAATAAATAGAATTTTCTGCCCGTATTAGAATAGATTATCCCAAAGTATACATTATACTTGGATATAGTCTCAAACAAATTACACTTGAGTGAAGCAAGAAGAAACACACAGAAACATCTCAATGTCACATTGATAAACCGTTTTGTACTTGTGAAAGGTGCTCACGATTCACGATTGTTTGTTACTATAGCTGTGCCTACGCATTTAACCGAATAAATTGAAGAGTAGATTCTATTCATTGGGTGCTTGTCCTTATGTCAAGCAGGTGAGAGCAGTTCTCTGTTTCTGGATGAAGGGGTCTAGGAAAGGAAGAGGACGAGAAAAGGCTGCAACAAACCAGTACGTTAAGAGTTTTAGACTCCCAGAGGAACCTGACTGCACTATTGGCATAGTGTATTCCGCCCCAACCCCTTCTTCTCTTCTGTCTCTACCGCTCTCGATGAGTTTTGGCCTCCTGCACAATCCTCGTTTACAGATCGTAATCTTACACTTTACCTCTCCACCCTCTAATTCCCACCTTCCTTAAATCTTCCATTACATCATCTAACCACCTTGTTTTTTGGCCTCCTTTTTTTTTTTTTTTTTTTTTTTATTATTATTTTTTTTTTCTAGCATACAACCTTCCTGTAAATATTATTTTTGGGATTCTACTGTAATTCTCTACACGTTCTAGGCATCTCGTGCTTTGTGACTTCATAAACCTCACAATGCCTTCCTTATCTATTAGTTCTCCTTCTAGCTCATAGTTATCTCTTATTATCCATTGCTCCTTATCCTTTACTGGTCCAAAGATTCTTCTCAGTATTTTTCTTTTAAATCTTTGTAGTATTTCCTCATCTATGTTGTTCAGGGTCCATGTTTCTGTAACACACCTTACTATCGGTCTCATTAGTGTTTTCTATATCCCGTGTTTTGTCCCGTTACTGGTGAATCTACTTTTAATAGTTGCCAATTACCATAAAAGCTGCATTTCCAATGTGGATTCTTTATTTTATGCACTCATTTAAACTATTATTGGTTACAGCATTTAAATTGGAATAACCGTTCAAAGGTTTTTCTTTTTTCAGTTTTTTCAACCAGTAAAATTTATGATTGTTCTTTTAGCTCTATCTGCTCTCATTTTCAGATGTTGGTTTCTTTCATTTTTTTTATTTCAAATGTTCAATTTTCTATACCTAAACTACCCGTATAATTGGGGTCACCATTTTTGTACCACTTCTGAAGTCTCGCTGAAGTCTTTGTTGTAGATCCATAACCTGTTTGCGTCAGTGAAATCTCTATGTAAGCGGTGGAGAAGTTTAAAAGATAGTGTTCCCTAAACGTTGTTAATTCCTGAGAACTTCAGTTTTGGTAGCTGAATTATGCCCTACCTACCTCATTAAAACATTAGTGCCAGTGAAGTACGACAGATTTATCATTGCAAGCGAGAATTAATTGAGTCAGTATTTATCACGAAAACTGATTCAAAGCGGAAGAATATCGATGTATTAGAGATATTGTAGTTTTATGAGCAATGAATGCGTTATCCTCTCAGAAAAAAAAATGTCTGCAGAGCGCCAACAAGAAACTAATAATGTTAATGTGTGAAGCACAGTAGAGTTACAGTGGGGGAACAATTGTTGTGTGAGAAATATCTGTCGGGATATGTACATAGGTATCTCAAAAATCACGTGTACAGAAACAGTTAACACGTCGGTGGTATCTGGAGTTTATGTTCCTAGAGACAGATATAAATGTAGAGCTCCGCAGCAATATTGGTAAATTATGTTTAAACACACATTTTTTTAATCATTCCTTAATTTTTCTCTCCCTCTTCCCCCTCTCCCACTTTCTGTCTCTATCCCTCCCTACCTCATTCCCTTACTGTATCTCTTTTCCTCTTTCTCTCTCTCCCTCTGTTTCTATTTCATTAATGATTCATTTCTTTACTTTTTTACTTATTTAAAATCCAGAACGTAATGATATGAAGTTTTATTAAATTTGGAAATAATAATTGAGTTTGATTAAATTTTGAAACCTTGCAATGTTTGCAATTCTTGAAGAGTCTCGTATTAAAACACGGCAATAATGCTATACGTTTCGCCATGGACTATATATCAAAGAATGGAGACTTCAAATCATTCATTATATACACAGATTCCCTTAGTGCATTAATGGCTATACAACAACGATCTCCTTGCCACACCTTGGTAAGGGAGATACGTGAATTATACAGTGAGCTTATTTCATCAGGTAAACAACTAATCTTGGCATGGATACCATCTCACTGTAACATACTAGGAAATGATCTTGCTGACACTGCCGCAAAAGAAGCTACCAAGCATCCTCCAAGCTTACCAGATCTTAAGCTACCTCATGAAGATTATTTACGGCATCTTAAAAGAACTATCCTACACCGATGGAAGACAGATTGGACAACTACATCCAATAGCAAACTGCATGATATCTGTCCAATACCTAACCTGTCCACAACAATTAGAACACTAACCCGACGAGACCAGGTGCTAATAACCCGATTATGCATTGGTCACACTTCGCTTACTCACTCCTACATTCTGTCCCGTGAACTTCCTCCTAAATGTACTCTGTGTGATTCTACTCTTACCGTTCAGCATCTGCTCACTGTCTGCCCAAGATACACTCACCAGCGACTTCAGTATGGAGTTCCTGAGAACCTTCAGCTAGCTTTGGGTGATCAACAGTATCACAAGAAAATAATCAAGTTCATCAAAGCATGCAAAGTTAATATTTAAACTCATTGTAAACTTCATGATATGTTTCCTCCTTTTTTTTTTCCTCAATGTTTAGTCGCGATATGACTTTTATGTTGAAGCGACTTCAAATAATAAATAAATAAAAAAAAAAAAAAATGTTTAAATAGATTATGGTAATATAATATGGAAGCGAGTAATGGACACTCAAATAAAAACATTGCAACAGAAATGAGATTTCTACGAATAGTGAAGGGATATACGAAACAAACATCTTCGCATTGAACAAATAAGAGAAGAGTTGGGAGTATTTTTATAAACGTCCTCCAATGTAGTAGCATATCGGACGGTGAATGAATGAAATGGGTGAAATGATACTTAAATGAGCCCGAAGTCCATAGAGCTTTAAGTCGACGTTCGTCTTCTCAGGAAACAACCTTATCCGGATAACTCACCCTAAGCGAGACTGGAACTCGCGACCTCTTGGACGTAAGGCAGGCTGTGTTGGAAATTACAGAGTTATGCCAGCTAACAGAAGGTTTACATGGAAAAACGGGTAGACCATCTCTCACGAATGCACAATAGCCGAATACCTAAAGAAGCTTTAAATTGTAATCCTAGGGAGTAGGGTGAAACCCACACCATAAGGGAAGAAGAAGAAGAGGAAGAAAAAGAAGAAGAAGAAGAGGAGGAGGAGGAAGTGTAGAAGTCAGTAAAACGAACTACATGTTATTTCAGACAGCAGAAAATAATTTAGATAGTATAGAACCTTCAAAGTCACCGCAGCACCACACAAATTCATGCTACATTTACAACTACTCGCTCCATATGATGCGCAATATTCAAGTACATGGCCGTAATTGCTGTGCGTTTCAGTTTAATGTTATGTAAAAAGCTTCCAAAACACTCTGCCCTAAGTGATCAGTGCCCATAAGCCACGCCGCTGAGCTTCTCTGTAGGTTTCCTCTAAAACAGAACATTGTTATACTATATATAGGTGGATAAAATGTAAGTCTGGTGAAAGTACAGACACTGCGTCTAGGTTAAGAGTAAGTAAACACACTCGCAGGTGCCTGGGGTGGTCCAACTTGCTTGTCCACCGCGCGACTTCTGCACTACATAAGAAAGGGAATAAAGGACAGGAATAAATTTTTAATGTCATAAAATCTGAGATAAAAATAACTACCTAGATGCAAGATGTGAAGAGGACGCAATTTAAACACTAATGATTTTAACTTACTTTTTAAAATAAGACCTAAATGTGATTTCTTTATTCATTATGTGACTCACTCTACACAAATATTATGAGTTATTCAGTCGTGCCATGAGCGACGCACGAGCGCACGCACACAAACACGCGCAGCTTCATTTAAAGTTCCTTAGCTCATTAAGTTCCTAAAACTAGTGTTATCTGTAAATACGCATTTCAGCAGAAAGAAAACATGTTAGCCTTTTTGTCACTTCACATAAGGATGTTTGAGTAAAATGTTGAAGTATTTGAGAGAACAGTGACAAATCTTCACTTTTGTTTCGTGCAAATTGAAATCTATGTGGAAGGTAAGGCGCCGCAACAGCGGCAGGATTACAGACTGCACTCGCAAATCTCAGACGACTAGGATATATGTTTCTCCTTCGTGCACTATCACGTGTCCCATTGCTCAGAGTAAACATTACTAGTAACTTGTGTGCATTTTAAATGGTAACAACGGTTGGCTGGCCCCCTAGCGCAGTTGGTAGAGCACCTGGCTGCTGTGCAAGGGGTCCCGGGTTCGATTCCCGGCAAGGTGTAGGAAATGTGACCTTTCTTGGCTTATATTTTGTCATAGTTGACCCAGGAGGTTAGTATAGTATTCTCCAGTAATTTTTTGCCACGTCGGGAGATTATCTACAAACGAAATCCCCTTCATATCCCAGAACATTGATGACATGACGTTTCCTTTCGAAGCATTTGTGTTTGCTTTCTTTGGTGGCGAAGAACCAGTATGTTTTTACTGCCTTCACTGTTGTACACTTTCAGTTTTATTTTGCCAAAATTAAGAAACCCGGTGTACTTGGGCTTTTAAGAGTTTAATGGGTTTCTTGAAGCCATCTGCAAGTAAGTTACTCGAATAAAAAATAATTCTGGATCACCGAACAAGATGAGGCAGTGGAAAGCTGATTCTCACATTTTGGAGGAAGTAAGATTAAAATATTTAATGAAGTTGGTCGGAATAGATTTTCCAGAGGCATTATAGAATGCGGGTTGATGAACGCCCTCCCCAACTTGTACACTGCTCTAATTGTCAACCAGCTATGAGTCATTCTCTGAAGATGTCCACCGACTGGATCACGGCCTACAAGCCCGATATCTACCATCTATTGGAAAATATTTATGGTTTAGTTCCTTTGTTTAAACAAATTCTCTAGATTCTTATTGAATGTATATAAATTAGAAATTAAGAGATAGAGTAAAACATTAAAATTTTCTCATTACAACATATAATTCGTGTCGGAAAAGCTTTCTAACATCAACAACTCCGAAACTGTCAATGTTAATTCTTTTAAGTTTTTCCCTCTTTAAAAACACCTTAGCAAATATGACTTCTTTCACACAGACTTAGTAGTAATAAACAATTGATATAAATAACTGTTTTACAATATTGTGTGTATCTGTGTACATTATTTACTAACATGGGATATTTGAAATAATTTCTAAGTAATCGTTTATCATAATTAATGCATGTAGTGGATAGTAAAATCAATTTTAGTGTGAATAATTTAATGTAAGGAAATAACTATGAAATGACAATAGTTGAAGAAAACTATTGTTTCATCACACCGAATTTTTAAGTTTAATGTGTTTATATCTGATATTTCTGGTATACTTCCAGTTTTCAGACCAAAGTTGCCATAACCGTCACTGATGTGTTTCGTGTAGGTAACATCTGTCCTTTCGGAAATCATGGTCTGATGAGAGTGCTAAATGGTAGTTATGTAACCTTTATTTAATTAATTATTACTTTCTGTTATTAATACACCGACTACCTTCTCCTAGAGTCCGGTTATGGAAAAGAGTGTTCTCACAGAGATGATGAGATCAAACTACTCTACAGTAACAGTGTTACTTGAATGGACAGTTATTTCATGTACTTCATATTCATATGAACTGCAATAATATTTATGCTTAAAATATTCCTTCACTTCTGTTAGGTTCAAAATTGACTATTAGTTTTCTTTGCCTTTAGAGAAATAAAACGCATTTGTACCCATTAAGGTTATATCACACAAGGTTTCATATTATAATTTAAAATCCCTTGTGCAATTAGTTCTCACTGCAATTCTGTTGTGGAAACCATTAAGCGATATTGCACTCATGTTTCAGGAAGGAAGGTTTTTCTGCGGATTCCTCACATCATCCCGTTTTAACTATCTCTTCAAACCGATCTAGTCTGCAAATTCCCTGTTGGCTGCATACATATACTACTTGCAGTAACTAGCAACTTTGAATTGCTAATTTATCTTTTGAGGTTTTGCATGCAATAGCTTTAAGCTCCTACTAGAGGTTTTGCTAATCTACAAACCCCTTCACGTAACACATTCTTCCATTTTGAGTCCTACGGTGGCCTCCTTTCTCGACTGATTAAATTTATGACAATGTGATATTTATAGATTCTTGAAAATATTAATTTTTAGGTAATCCTGTAGTGTTATATAATGACTCTGCACGCTTTAGATACTGCAACCCCGATAAACTTGATTCCTGTTGAGCTGAGCGACGTGTAACCCATAGAGATTTGCTTACGAGCAATAATAATATTTATAATAAGAATTTTTCCAAGAAATGATAAGTTGCAAACTGAAGAAATAAATTTGTCAGAGAATTAGGCAAGGCGATTCCTTAAGTCAATTCCTTTTAAACCTTATAATGGATAAATTAATTAAATATCTGCCTAAAGTGAGGATACAAGATGGGAAACACAAGATTTCATGTAATAGGCTATGCAGATGATGCTGTCCTCATATCAGAAACAGCAGATGAATTACAAAGACTATTACACCAATTCAATATAAAGGCAAAAAGATATACTATGGAAATCAACACACCAAAAACTAAATGCCTAAAAGAACTATTGACATCCCAATTAGAAGTGGAAACAGATTTCAGAATTAAATTATTTGGGCATTGAAATAACAATCCCCAAAATTTTAAATCCAGAAATAAAAAAGATGCCGACACAGCATTGCAGATATCAGAATGCATAAAAACATAATTTGGCGAAATAAGCATTTGGCAGTAGAGAGTAAAGTCCACATTTAAAACAATAGTTAGAACCAATCTTAACTGATGCAGCAGATACGAGAGCAGATACAGTCAAAATAAACATTAAGCACATGCAAATTGAAAATATTTAAGAACGGTTCAAGAAAAAACTTCATTAGCTAAAATAAAGAATACAGAGATAAAAAAAATCGCGAAATTTGGAATATAACAAAATTTATTCGTGAGAGATGGAAATACTGAAAAGAACACCTTAACAGGATGGGAAACAACAGTCTAGTAAAAACATCCAAAGAAGGTAGACCTTTAGATGGGAAAAGGCCAAGAGGAAGATCCTCTAGGAGATGGACTGACAGCGTCTATAACTCATTCGAGGAATAAAAGAGGAAATGGACGGGATACTATCCTATAAACAAAGAGGATACGTTACTATTTTCCTTTGGGCCTTTCACAACCTCCGCGTACCATTTCTAGTGTGATGATGCCCCAAACTTGTTCATAATATATAACTGATCCAAAGAGTTCTGATGAGGGTGGCGAAATCGTACAAACAGAAAGGACGACCTTCCATAGCACAAAGAATACCTATTTTACATTACTAATTATTTGCAAAAGTAGGTTTAGAATGCTTATCGTGAGAAATTAAACTTTCAAAATATGGAATTCGAGCAGGATTTTCATTTCTATATTTTGCTGACTCACTGGAGGAGAGCTATGTGAGAGGGGCGAATTCTTTTCGCAAGGTGAAGTGCGAAGAGCTCAAGGAATACTATCAAATAGGACAGATGCAGAGATGCATCCCTGGAGAGAGGGGGGAAAACTGAACAAGATAGTCCTTCAATTTGCATAGGTATAGTAAAAGATTGCAGTGACCAACCTAAGATTACAACACCGTCATTCATGTCACCCTACTGATGACACAGAGGACATTATGCTACCACAGAAGTATCATAGATAAAAGCAGGGGAGGGGTGCCTAAATCTTTGATATTTGTAACGTGTGTTCTACAGTGCTAGTATTGTCATTGTTTAATTATGTAAATATGGATGGATACAGTCGCATCACTGGATTCCAGAAGGAGTCGTTCCTTAGGTAACCGAAACCAGACAAGGAACTGCGACCTTGTGGTTCTACTGTGTAGTGCTATCTTCCCTTAGCAAAGAAGCATGGATGCGTAGCCTTGATGCCATACATCTTATAAAGTGAAGTTCAATCTCTCATCGCTACTTGAACTTCCAGCATGCCAGTAACGTCAAGAAACTTCGATAGGGTACCTCTACTGAATGATTGAAGAGCCGGCTATCTTACGCATATTTATGCGCCTCGGTACACTGGTATGAGTCAAGTGCAGATGATGTATCATGATTAGCCTTCTTAAAGAATCTCTCTAGCAGGATTCCTGGAAAGAGGCAAAACAGCAAGCCCCATGGTTTGGTGGAATTCAGTGAGGAGATGACTGGTGAGGAGATCTTGGTATACTGCTTTGAGATATAAACAGTATAGTTCAGCAGATCTTTCAAGGGGAGCAAAAATGTTTAAGTTCGCAGAAAAAACAAATCAGTTTATCATATCAGCTATGCTGTGACACTAGTAATGTAAATACTCTTTTTTCATCTAAGCAAATAAAACGCATACGTAGAATTTATACCTATCGTATTCTAAGGGGAAGATTCAGCTCTTTACTTTTAATTCCTCGTCAAGTCACCAGGAGTTTATTCTACCTTTCTTCCATCCTGTACAACAGTGATTCGTATTGTCGCTCAAAGTTAAGCTCAGAAATCAGCTATAATCCGTCCATTGTTTGTTTCAACTTAGAAAAATAAAAATTTTTCTTCGCAATTTTGAAGATGTGCGCAGATGAAACGGCCGTAAAATACAGTATAATTCACTAGGACAACAACCTATAGCCAAACACCAGCACTAAAGCTTTTATAGATGGGCTTGTTTGTCCGCAATAGTTAACATCTCTTGTTTCATCTCATGTCTACAGGAAAAATGAATCAAGTAATAACAATGAGTGTAAAGATCAAAGCCTAAAGACTTTAGACACACTTTTAGTTCGATAGAAACTTCGGAAAATCCTTCATCTGGGCCCTATGTAAATGTATCATTAAACTATAGGGAAGCAAAATTCAGGAATTCCAGATATTACGCATCTTGTTTGTAGCAAGACTTCCTACTATGTAGTCTCTGATGGCTCAACTATCAAAAATAGTTGCAACTGCTTAAGAGGTTCTTGATGTTTTTCAAAGATCTGGGAGATAACTAAGATACTCAGTAGTAGTGGTACTTCGAAGAGACAAGCATATAAAATAATAATAAAGAATATTACCAAAAGGCAATCCCAATGTATAAGTATATGTTGTATGAAATATTATATCTACTTTTTTGTAAAATTGTTTTAATGGAGCTACGTGATGTTGCTGTAACGTGTGTGACTCGCATTCGGGAGATCCTGGGTTGAAACTCAGATCAACGTGACCAAAGGTCTTGTCGCGATTTTTTAGGTCGCTAGGTGAACACTGACTTAGATAATTTGGCCCGTGAACTTGTCTATCATCTTTTCGTCAGTATATTTCATTTCCTTCTTCATCGCCATACCAGACATTGCACTGATCACTTAACCTGGTTCAGCTATGATGCAAAGTTTTCTTGTTCCACAATAGACTACTGGCCTAAGACATTGGCTTTTAAGTCTTTGGGGAGTAGTTCTAAAAAAACAAAGCAATCCATTGAATAAGAAGTAAAGCTATATTTGAATGTACTTTTTAAGCTAGACACAGGACAAGAGTCGTCTCTATTTCTTAAAATGGGTTCAGCTGCCCAAGTAGCTACTGCGGCGTGAACGTGGTCCACAAGCCATGTCTTCCACTAGTGTCGTGCTATGTTCTAACTCGAGACGTGTACCTTGCTGCATATGCAACCAGCAACACGTCTGAGTTCAGCGTGTAATCAACAACACTCAAGTTTTTTCAAGTTTGTTCGAAGGGACATGTTCAAAGCGATATTTGTCGACTGGGATGAATGGCCTTGCTTACTTTACTGACGTTACAACAGATCTACCTGGGAGGAAGGAAAGAAGGAACGCAAATAGTGATTTGTAGTTGAGAAGTTTAAAGTATATCAAAATGCAAATCATTAACAAAGAATATCTCGTTAAGTTTAATGCCACAAAAATCTATGTAACAAAACTTGTATACTATAACGAGATCCACATTTTTATGTATTAACATTTCGTCCATCTCTTGCAGCTTACAACTGTACAATAGCGGTTCAGGCAACATAAAGAGGACTTCAGAGGCTGTTTCTGGAAAATTCAAGATATACCTAGTCTTCATTTCTAATAAACACAGCTTAAACATGTGATATTGTAATTAAAATCATTAGAAGCTTTTTGAGTAAATCGACATTTTCGAAAAATATTCTATATAATGGGTAGATGGGGTGGGGGATTTTGTTGAAAATCTTCGTGTTGCATCCTTGGAAGATAGTGAACTTAAATAATAGGTTTCACATTTATTCGATGTTTCGGTTTTGAGTGATGCCGTTCACACACATAACAACAAAAACAACAACACACATAAAAATACTTATATTTTATCAAGGGAGTCCCAAAACGTCTATTTCCAGTGATATCTCAGTATCGACCTTTTTTGGGTGGAATACAATACTTCCCTTACTTACTATACGTAGTAAAGAAACTAAATGGAGCCTTTTAACAGGTAAAATCAATTCATACCTAGAATATGTAGGTATACACGAGGAGCAACTGTGTTTCAGAAGCATAAAGAATAAACTAATCACAAAAAGACAATCTCAATGAGTTATCGATAGCAGAATAATTTTTACACAAATGGAACAAAAGATAAGAATCTTTACTTATTCATTCATGTATGTTTCAAGTTGTATTTAAAATTTGTATTAAATGATAGCAATATTGAGAAGAAAAGGCCCTCTATCGATACTTAAATTACTGCAGTCTTCCCAAAAGAGTTTCCTGGATTGAAAAATTAAATGTATACCAAAGAAATAAAATAGGGAAAGTAAGAATTTCATAATACTACTTTCTTTGCAGTATTCAAGACCTGCATTTAACCCTCCACGCCACACAAAATAAATTGCACATGCCACTAATATACTACTTTTCTCACTATAACTTTGTTCATTTCGTAGGAGACTGATATCAATAATACTTGCACTTAAATCAACTATGTTATCAACTCAAGCTCGCCGGATAAATCCTCTTTAGTTCCTTTTCTAGCCTGCTTATCTTCCTTCCTACACTGGAACTACGGGTTTGAATTAGGCATGGCACTACTTTACGAATTAGGTATAACTTTCAGGAGATGAAATCCTATAAACATTTCTATTTTACACTGAACAGCTGATTCTTGCTTTCTCAAAACGTACAGTAAATAAATAAAACAAAAATCTGATATATCCACGTATTCAAAATGAATGTAATGGGCCTCTTATATTGTAATTATTGACTAGCAAGACAAGTTTTTAAAGAAATAATAGTGTGATTTATAAATAATTACAATAAATAATTGCCACAGGTTAAAATGAATGCATTATGTGAGAAGCATGAATTACGACTTTGTGAAAAGATAAGGAGTCATTGGCAGGATGAGACTTTTTAGTACCTTTCCGGTCCCACAAGAGCACTGCAGGTTAAGATCACAGGGACATTAGGACAAGGTTACACACTGGCTGTGTTACCGATAGTACAGGGAATCTAACTCTGGATTACTTAGCAATTTAAATAAATCTTTAAGTATGTCTCAAGTGGAGGACTATAGTTATAAATTCATGTACACAACTGTGGAAGAGTTAGATTCAAAGCATTTCTTTACAAATGGAGAAAACATCACAATATATAAGGTACGTTATACAAGTATTGTTTTTGAGACACTGAAAATATATATGATCATACAGCACAATAGGTTACGAAAATGTTTGTGTACAAGTTTATAAATAATTGAATCTGTCACATACAACAATTGAAGTTTTTATTGTTTTGTCCTTTTTACATAGCCCAGTGTGTAATTTAATAGCTACACTCCAACCTTCCATATACTTTCAGATTAGCTGCTCATCTACACGAACACGTTTACTTCGTATACCCCTGTATGTCGTTTGATTGGGTGTGCATAAGAGAGCATTGTTTACATTATCGCTGCCTGGTATTTCGTGGATTACATTCCATGTGCACTAAACTTGAAGAGGCAGGTACCGAAATGCTTCACCTTAGATCATATATACCCTCAAAGTCTCAATCTTGATTCTAAAACAGAACAGTCAAGTCCTGGATTTCCCTATCCGCTAAAGTAAACCGAGGAACATTTATTTCAGGATGTTGTGGCTAACAAACTTAGATATATAGCATAATACTGTCTGGTGTATCACCCTCTTAACACATTGAGCTGTTTTGATCACTTTGTATTTCAAACGTTCGTTTTAATGCGCAATATCGATTATTTTGATTACCATAGTGTATTTTTATCCATTTCCTGCTCATGTTATTTGCATAGGAAATTTAATTTCCTGCATTCCTAAGCACTTTACTTTTTTATCGCAGATAAAATGTATTTAATCATCCAACTATTGATATGTATATTTATTGTTGCAGACATAATGCAATAGAATCATATTTGATATTTGAATTTAGCTCTAAATCTTCCCGTCTTTACTTCCCTTTATTTGATAACATTTGCTTACGATTTAATTCGTGCAGCGTATAAGTACAACCCTTTGAAGGCAAACAGTCATCTCATTTTTTTATGTTTAATGTCCTTATCCGGTTAAGCCAGATGAGTCACCCTACACGAGATTCGAACTCGGAATCTCTTGTATGTGAGGCAGACAGGCTACCCCTGCATCACTGAGATGGGCGTACTATTTGTTTTTGACTGCTTGATCAAAACTATCAGGAGTGTCGAATCGATCACTAGTTCCTAGAGGTTAGCGTGGTTGACTTTGATGCTGCTTTTGAACAGCTGACAGTAATTAAATTTATTTTCCCCATAAATATTCCTATCATTCACCACTGTCGAAAAAATATTATATAACACATGCGTTAAATCCTTTTCAGAGACTCGAAATGAAAATTCTCGACTCCGTCTCATATATCCAAACTTCTTTCACAATCTATAAAGATACCTTTCAGCACTTGTATCGCAATATACTATACAGTGAACCTACATCAAAGGTATTCTCTGCTCATTCTCTTCAGCAAACAACAGCCAGCAGCTTACATAAAGCTAGTAAGTTGCTGCATACAGTCATGAAAATCTTAAACGTTTAAGATTAGAGAACAACATATTTAAGATGAGAAAGGAGGAGAAAAAAGGCTGAATCAGACCTCAACTATGTAGATGTTTTTGTTATGGGTCGTTTTGCTTTAAAAGCGTCTTCCAACCCCGCGCCAAGTTTTTCAAGTGGATCCAGCCCCGAGCTTGGAATGTGGACAAGGATAATGAGCGACAGGGTTGTCCATGTTCTTTTGTGCCTATCTCTATCCAAGTTTTCTAAGACCTGCTACATTCTTACCCAACAATTCTTCAATAAGCAGTACCACGCTGACAGAACTTCAGATGGAGACAAGCTTATTGCCAGTTAACATTCAACGTTAGAACAGATATGAGGTTACAATTACTCTTGCAGATATCCTAGTTGACATCCACTGTTATTAACCACAAGAGATGCTTGCAAAGGAGTCATTTAAATTAAGTAGTATCAGTATGTTATACGAACATGGCTGAAGAACACCCGTTTATTATTTCAAACTATAGCAACGTAAATTTTGAAAACCTTTTATAAAATGTAATACAAAACAACTGTTATAACGAGATTTATATGTTTACTTAGTAGTTCTAGTATACATTTTAAGGTTTCCAAGTTCTGTTAAGGAGTAAAAGCTTATTGTAGTTTAGTTAAAACTCAAGAATACGATTAGGTATAACATGACTGAAAAGTATGATTTCATACCTCATATTTCATATATGATTTCATTAAAAAGCACCTTTTGCTTTTCCCTATAAGATTAACGTCAGGACACAGGCCATGAAAATCTTTGTCTTCTTCATATTGAGGTTAAACACATAATTTACATATTTATATTATGGCCAACACAAAATTTAATGGTGGGTGGCTCAAGATAACGTTCAATCAGAGACTAGCCGTGCGGTGTTGTGTAGTTAAACACGCTGTGAAATCATGCTGTAAAGCCAGCGATATGAATAGCACTTGCAACCACAAATTGTAATTGCACAATAGGAAAGAGAATTGTACTGGTCAGCTATCAGCTTGCCATTAAATTTTGTGTCTACCATAGCTTCACTTTTCAATATATGCTCTACACATACCCCCACCACCCCCACTCCCACCACCCCCACTCCCACCGCCGCCACCACCACCACCACTTATATTTAATTTATACTAAGAAATCCAGTTAACAGTATGTTTAAATTTCGTGTCATGAAAAGGGTTCAAATCTCCTGTCCATTCGTACTAAGATTAAAACCATTACAATTATTGTTTCTTATCTCTTTCGCGTTTGTCTCACTTGTCACCGTGTTTTATGGATTTTGTTACGGCAATTTATAAGCCGTCTCTCTCCCATCGGTGTCCAAGTCTCGCTATCTACTTGTGGCTCACGAGTAATGAGTAAGATTCTGAACTTGGGACACGGTATGTCCTGTGGTCAACTATGTAGGCTACAGCAACCTAACCAAAGCTAATTACGAATATAGAGGTTTTCTTAGGCGTGGCGAAAGAGTTTGCTAGGATCTGCGTGAATGGCGATATGGGGTAACGTCTGTTTCCTTCTTGAAGTAAACAAGACACTGCTCATCATGCGAGAGGGCACTGAATTTAACCACACACTGTTCCGCGTTATTAACTACACAGAAGTTGAAGAGGTGTTCACATGACTCCCCTGGTCTTATAAATACAAAAGTGAACTCGACAATAAACCACTGCGCAACTTCAAGCCATTCGCCACTTTTAAAGAATACCTATGTACTCAGCGGCAACACTTCTGCGTGCTTTTTTTTTTTTTTTTTTTTTTTTTTTTTTTTTTTTTTTTTTTTTTTTTTTTTTTTTTTTTTTTTTTTTGGTACTGATCACTTCAGCACACAAGCCTTAGTTACGAGTAATTACTCCTGTTTGATAATGAAATGGAACTGGGCATAGCATAAGGCTTTTATTCTTAGTGAAGTATACTTACATGTTTGTGAATATAATCATAAAAAGGGTTCATAACAACTAGGGCTATGTATAAGCTTTGTAAATTCATGGGAGCCAATATTCAGCTATATTAAATTATTTATAATTTAAAATCTTGTTGACAGAATGCAATACACAAATTATTGCATAAAACGTACAATTATAATGTAAATCCGGGAATTATTATCAATGGAAAACTTGCCCAAAAATAGCACGAGACGCCTTTCTTTCTTCCTTCAATATATCCCTGCACATGCTGGATTAGGGAAAGCTCATTTTCCAGTGCTCCTTCCTAAATTTGATTTTAATATGTGAGCTATGTTTTATAGCATTAGGTACAAACTCGGAGAAAATAGTTGCAGTGGACATAGAGTTCTTCAAGTTTATGTGCACTAGACGCAACTTGGCTTGTTGTTGAGAGGAAGGCTGGACTTTCAATTTGGGATCACAAGGAACATGAGAAGTTCCTGCTGTACAACCGTTGATCAAGTATGGAATGGAATTCCAATTAATTCAATTTCTAGGTCATGATCAAAAGGACGATACGCAGAGCTAGAAATCCTAAACAAAGCATTAAACGGAAGCTTTGATAGCGAAATGCATCCATTATGGGACTCCGTTTGCCCCATAAAATAACACCAATAGAGGGAATATGCCTGTAGATTTTAAAGCGATATGTGATCAAATAATATATCATCCGCTGGTCAATTAGTCAACAATACACGGACATTGTGTCTAGAGTCTGGACGTCATATTTTCTCGTGGAGCCAAAGTTAGCTTGACAAGATTGGAAATATCTCGGATTGCTGGTCTTTTATTTGACCATATGGGATCAGAAATATATTGCAGGTTTTATGCTTTCGATCACTTTAATGACCAAATGCAACGTTTCAGAGAAGTTTTGCAAGTATATGCAAGCAGTGTACAATTTTAAAATTTCCACTAATCCTGCTTTATTGCATTGTTGCTATTTTAAACTGTTCTTGGTGCGTTTGTTCTTTTTCTATCAAATGTTTAGCATACATTCTTAGAAAACAAAGTCTTATAGTTTTATTATGATTTATTATGATAAGCATACTTTGGATTTAGAGTTTCTACAATATAGTGCTCGACTGATTTTAGGAGGTTTTAGGATATTACATACTTTACCATTTTCCACGGAAAAGTTTTAAAGTTACACAAAGTTTAATCTTTCATTATAAAGAACCACTTTTGATAATATTCTGTATTCAAAAGTTTTACATTTTAAAATTTCATTCTTGGAGGAATGTTTTTATTTTTAAAACATTTTCCTGGAAAGTTAGCAGCGTAGGACTACTGAAGTTAATTACATGCTTTAACTATAATGAAGTCGAACAAAAAGTAAATTTATGCCAGTTTTAGTTACAAGAAACCCTTGGAAATAACGATAGTATGCAATATGATCTTCCCTTTAAAAAGATACAATCAATGATTAAGTTACCATTTAGAGTTTGGGCTATGTAATGTATTAATTGATTTTCTCAGAGGGGGTTCTATTGGGGTACCAAGCCAAAATGTCTTACTATATATTATAATACATTTAGGAAATTGCTTCACAGACATAACGTTTCCAACAAGGTGTTTTATTAACAAGATTTTGCTAAACTTATGGTAGTTTTCCGTTTTTGTTACTCCGTAGGCAAGACAATTCTTATGGTAAGCAGTGTACCTTGATCTTTTAGCATACTGGCATAAGGAAGACAAGTTTAAATACCTGCTAGTAAATATTTTACAAAAATTTTATTTTTACCACACTTCTAAAATTATACTTCCTTCATGATACTTCTATTGCCGCTTTTCAAAACAATATCTACATAAACAGTTCTCATAGGTAGAAAAGTCCACAAGGAAGGAAAAATAAAGGGACAATAAGAAAGACAAAAGCGAGAAAGAGAGGCAGGATGAAAGTGAGAGTACAATAAATTTTGCCCTTAACTTCTTTGTTATCTGATTACCCTCCCCGTCTGAAGGACCTACACTCCCTACGACTTACAAGCCAGTGCCTGGGGTCAGACGCCTATCGGGTAGCACAGAAACCTATGGACCGAACAGAGTGAAGACCTGGAAGCGGGTGGTCAGCCAAGCACCAGGTATGAGAGTGAGGAAGATGATACAAGAAATACAGACGAAATGGATGAATGGAAAGATGATGGCGCAGTTGGTGGAATGAGCGGCGGGGGAAACCGAATAACCCAGAGAAAATCCGCCCAGGCACAGCTTCGCACACCACAAATAGCACATGCGGGGTCCCTGGGATCGATCCTGGGCCACCTTCGGCCACGACTTCGCCTTAACGTATCAACCCGAGCAAGAAATGTGTTTTACCAGTATCAAAATTACAGTTGTTTCATTGGGTGGGATCCGCTCTTGGTGACCTAACTTGTTTTCGGAATTTCCTACCAAATGAGAAATTAAAGTTGCACAAAAACATTCATAACATTTTTAATACTTCATTAAAATTGCTGCTCAATAAATTATTAATCCTTACATTCGTACGCCTGCTACTAGGTATAAGAATGATGAGGGAATTTACAAATTGATCAAAAATGCATAATCGGTTCGCTCGCAGCTGTACGTGGTACCGGCTCTCTTTCTGCGCGTGTTTATCAAGTGTTGTGACCAGTGATATTAGTTCACCTGTGTGTTAAGGTGTTTGCTATATTTACAGTGCTGTGTTGGCGCGTTTGATCGTGTCATATTCCTATTCTTTCCACATGGAACTAGGCAGATGGAACTGGCCACTGAGTTCCTTCATAACTATTGTTTATAATTATGACACCGAGCACTTATCCGCATCAACGTTATCTCTTCCCTCACTTCAACAACCTTCAGTAAGCAACTTCTTCCGTTTTATTTTTTCTGTTCCCGAGGCTTGCACATGCATGACATCACCGCAGCGTGCAATCGCTGCTGGTCTGTCCCATTTGAAAATTGTTTTTGAAGCACGCCTTATGAAACTGTAGTATTAATAACTTTTTGAATTTTGGGATTTTACAAAATTGATAGGGAATGAAGAGGACCTAACATATGATATGACATAAGGATATAGAAAATATATTGACTGTATCCACACATTAACACAAAAATGGAAAACTCACGTGTTTCGGACATCACATTTGGGACATTAGTTCGTAATTGAAGTCATACCTACTCTCCTGAAAATGGCCACTCCTTCACTCGCAAACAACTCTGTTCAGACCAATAGGATCCAACTTTTACGGAATGTGAGTAAAGAATGTATAAAGTTCTCTCATTTCTTAGTTAAACAGAGAAATCTGTCTTATAAAAGTCTTATGTTATTGACAATTTAAATTTCATCGTAAATAATAGATTATTATTATTATTATTATTATTATTATTATTATTATTATTATTATTATTATTATTATTATTATTATTATTATTATTATTATTATTATTATTATTATTATTATTATTATTATTATTATTAATTATTTATTATTATTATTATTACTATTATTATTATTATTATTATTATTATTATTATTATTATTATTATTATTATTATTATTATTATTATTATTATTATTATAAATACAGATGCAAATGACAACAAAATGACAAACTAATGTAAAATTAAAAACAACTATGTGCAATAAAAAGGAAAATTAATCATAATGACCAAAAATGACTTAATAGGTAAATATTTTTATAATCTGGGATCCATCAAAAGGATGTGTGTACATCATAGCAATGTCTATGACGCAACAATTAAAATATGACATCTTCAGAATCCGGGCGCTGGTTATGTTCATACTTCTAAAATTTGAGATAAATATTTAAAATTATTTGCAAATAGGCAGTTTTAAGAACCAAGACGATTTTCCTCTTGTTTTTATCAGATTTCTGAAGTAAAAACCATACAAAAGCATTGTTAGTCTACATATGGAATTCTTCAGTTAGTTCTGCGTAGGCGCCCTGCAATTTGGGGATGATTATATTATTCTCCTGTAGAAAAACAAAAGTGCATCTTAAAAATAATAAAACAGTACTTAAGGTTAAAGGACTGCATAGCTTAATGGTAAGAAAGTTGGGCTGCTGGTGGATGCTCATGCGATCGATTCTTGCGCTGAGAAGAAAGGAATTTTTACTCCGCTGGTTTTCATCTTCTGACTGCATGTAGCCGAGATGTTCACTCAGCTTTTAACAGAAATGAGTAAGGGGCGAGTACCCCAGGGCACAGGCAGCTGTGCACCAAACTAGAATCTTTTACCGACGCGACGCCTTAAAATAGAAATACTCTCATTTCCTCCTACCCCTTAAGCTTCTAAATGAAACTTGTAATATTGCCTGCATTATCAATATCAATGATGTTAGATGACGGTAGTGAAATAGAGTGTAAAAATGCATTCTATTTATGAAATTGAATACTTTCGTTAACCTAATCGGTGTAAAAGTAAGAGTTTGCTCATGTTTTAGAATTCTGTGTACCTTTTTAGTTGAAATAAAACATCTTTGAAATAAACTGCTGTGTAGTATTTGCTTCTGCCACGTTTTGTATATCTTAGGACTTCTGCAGGCTAGGTAAGAGAATAGTGTATTGACATCTTAAGGAGTAACAGAGAACGAGACATAATAGATGTGTTTTTAACATCTTCACCGTGCATAAAAGTATTAATGTTATGAAGAATCAGTCCTAAATACACAAATATTCACATTACTAGTCATAAACGATACTCTGTCAATACCAGATGGCGGGTTTCAGACATTGAGAAACCAAATATATTATAGCCTTGGTTAAACAGTTTCTCGTTATTACAAATTATTTTGGAATATTTGACATAAATATCAATAAAAGCTTCACATAAAAAGGAACCAAGAAAGGAAAATTATGCTTAACTGTGGTTTAAAAAATACTGTTCGTTCTCACTCTGTTCTAAGGGCGGATCTTTGTTCTTTATTCACTTAACACAAGTTAAGAATGACATATTTTGTAACGACGTACATGTAAAAACTCTGCCAATATTACCATTGCTATGAAAATCTCTCAAAAGCTACAGTTGTAAAAAAACATCTGTGTTAAACTCGCAACTAGATTATAGTCTAATAAGTCAAAATATAGATTTCATTTGCCATAAAAATACCTTAAATATATGGCATTTTAATCAAAATCGTTTGAGCCTTTCTTGAGAAAATCAAAATCTTAGGAAAAATTGTCGATGCTAAGATTAGTTTAGTGTTCAAGAATGCGCTTCAAAACGTTCGTGTTAAAGCTTGAAAAACATTAAACTTGAATACCAACTTTGGTTTTTAACCTACTTTTCCTTTTTGAGCTTTGTTGTACGCACACGTGCACGCACGCACGCGCACACACACACACACACACACACACACACACACACACACACTCGCACAGATTTCCCAAAAAATGCTTTTTTTTTTTAATTTCAAGGGCCTAAAATATATCTTCGGCGAAATCTCGATTGGGTCGAATATGAAGAAAGTAAAAATGTAATGAAGAATATCGCCAATTAAAAAATCATGGCTAGTCAACGTAAACTAATTTGGTTTGAAAGAACCGGTTTTTAACGGATTAAAGAAAACTATTTTAGATTCTCAAAACATGGTGCTTGGAGTTTTAGTATGGTACTTTAGAATTGAACAATCGTTATTGGTTATGCAACCTGCGGCACTGCGTTACCGCTGAAGTCATTCAGTTTGTTGCATGTTCATTTACTCATATTGACAAGTTAAAATGGATATTCCGTTAAGTGAAATCAACAGTGGATTCAGGTGAAAGCGAAGTTCCAAGTATTTGACTTCTGTGAAGTGGATAATGAGAAATATGGTGATCTAAATCCTCGGTTACGCCAAGTATACGCTTGCAGATATCATAATCTCATAATTGTGTGAGGTTCACACTAGTTGATATATGAAAAGAAGAAGGTAGAGAAAAGCGAACCAGAAAACACGCTATTTCACTTTCTATCAGCATGTGACCCACAGAGTGGGTCAACGAGTCGACGAATCAAAACGAAAAACTATATCTGTTAACATTTTCTTAAAACTACTGCAGATAAAATGCATAATATTTGTAACAAGCGTTTTCTGCTTTGAAGTAGGTGTATCTAAGAACTTCGTGAACTAACGTTGGTGATCATCCGAGATAATCCTAAGGAGAGACGCAGGCTTGATCGGATATCAGGAAGTTTGCTGCAAGAAACAAGCTGTTAAAAGTTTTTTGGATGGTGCACCAGGTCATGAGTTACATGTTGAAAAAGAAAGGTAGGTGCACACATCTATTGGTGGATTTAAATATTACAAAATTACATATAATGTATTGAGAATCAGTGGAAGGTTATTTTAAAAAGAATTTTCTCTTATCTAGAGGGCAACTATATTTGTAGATGAACATAATATTTTTTACCATCTTCAGCAGCAGATGTGTACACCTGGAATTGGAATTTTTGAAGGAGACGATAACAGAGTTAGGTCTTCAAATTCATTTGAAAATTTACAGTCTGCGGGCTAATGGATTTTATGCTATAATAAAGGGCTCTCAGCGAGAAGAGAATTGCTTCATTTTCCTTCTACTTACGTAATTGCATGCACTGTCTAAGATACCATTTCAGGAAGCAGTATATCGTGTCAAGGAGCCTTTTGTGCCTTCTTGGGCGCGGGGACTATCCTGAAATCACCCCAAGTCCTACTCGTGGACTGAAGCGCACCTTAGCTGAACAAATCTGCCGGTGGCTTAGTTATTATAACCCAAAGTGAATCCCCTTGTCCTTTTGAAGCTGTGGTAAATGGCGCAGGCTCTTTCAATCCTTGCAAGAGATTCACATGTAGAAATGGATGTGATAGAAATGGATACCTCAATTTCATGTTGCAGACGAGAGTTGCATCTTAACATTTGGTAAGGTGGCGAACTGCTTGGGGCAAGCTGCACCTCTTTCGTATTGGTTCTGACACGTGATGAATGCCGTACAACAGAAAAGTAGGCCACGAAATTAAATAAATAACCGTAGTGGAAAGACAAAGTTATCTCTGAATTTCAAAGGGGGAAAAATTTTAAGGAATTGCTGATATTTTTGCCGCTCCAGAAATGGCAGTGAACTGCAATCCCTCATTGCTAAAAACCTTAGTGGCAATTATCGCCATCTTTACTGAATTTGTCTTAATTTTATACTCCTCATCTCTGCTTTTTACTGCATTTGTATCGTTATACCTATTCTGCTATAAGCGCCATATTGCGTAGATAATATTTTGACAGTTGAGAGATGTATGTTTATATAATGTTCAGGACAAAATTTAAGAAAATCCATGAAACTGACTTTAAGATTGTGGTAATCAAAGTTGAGGTAAGCAGAAGCAGATTGTAGATCTTAGGAGGCGGGATTACCTCATGTGCTTGTAGGGGGGGGGGGGGGTCCAGCACTTGGAACGTTTATGCAAATTTTGCTGACATAGCTGTGAGGTTAAATTGCGGTCAGCAGGGTAGGATGAATTTTCACAAGACCACAAGTGTCACTAAGAGAAGGAAGTCGAACTTGTTTGACAGCTGATATTGCCTTTTTACAAAGTCTGTTACTAAGTGTTCCAAAGTATATACGAGGTTTAAGTGGGCAGATAGGTTGCTCTGGACAAGAAATTGCGAAGGATTGTCTATGCGGCATTTACGAGTACGAGCTGTATCGTATGTGATACTTTTGCTAACTCACAGCTCGCACTCTGCCATATACAGTATGGATCGAAAGAATAGCGTGTCTTTGTTTTCACAGACAGTAGTAATAGTGATTATAATAAAAAGAAAAATACTTCCCTAGCAGGGAGGGAATTCTTTGACGAACCAGGGATATTAATTAATGAGAGGGAACATTTATTTGATGAGGGGAGAGCTCCCCCACCCTCCCATTAATTCGAACCTTGGTTTAAACCTTTTACAAGTGTCATCTAACGGACATAATTAAAACAATGCGATTCTTGTCGCTTCCTCTTCGTTCCATTTTCATATTAAGGGCCTGTTACGACGCATAACTATTTGAATGGTGTAACTGAATATTGTAGGTGTTGTATTTGTAAGTGAGTACTTATGCTTAATTTGAAATCTTCCTAGGTAAGAGTATAACATTATAACATAGTATGGATAGAAGAACCTCTTGCTTTCTTTATTACTAAATAGGAGAAATATTTCATTCCACCCAAACTTCTGAAGTCGAGATTTCATCTCAAAAATTCAGTGAAACTTAATATGTATATTCCACATCTACTAAGTATACGACAAGATTTTCAAGAATCCCTACCGAAAACTATCGTTTAGACAAGCTTAAAATTCATTTTCTCAGAAATTGCTCTAACGATTTTGATTAAACTCGGATATATCCAAGGTATTTTCATGACAAATGGAATGTATATCTTGAACTTTCTGGGAATAACTTCTGAAATCCTCTTCATTTTGAGTGATTTTTACATAACTGATAGACAATATCGTAACAAGGGTTTAGACCTTGTTAGGGCAGACAATTTATGTGTAATTCTTTGTAGAGTTAACTATCTTCCATATATTCTTGTTACTGATTTTGGATTTTGCAATATTCAAGTTTTCTGACAGAAAATCCATTATTCATTTTCTTTCCTAACAATGCAGACAGAAGGAATTTCAAAGCCATCATCTAGCGACCAGCTCATAAAAGATTTGACTACCGCTTAAGCCCACTGTATTCCCATTTTTCCATTATAGTTACAACGAAATATTTAATAAAACCATTTCTACAAAAGATTATCTCGATTCATATGAAATAGAGGAATACGATTTCGTAAGAATAGTTTCTTGAAGAATGAGTAGGGAGAGTCATAAACAGCTGTGTTACATTCATATAACATATAGGTACATCTGAATTTGCTAGTGGTGGTCTTCTGAACCGTCCATTAGATTTTTATACCACTTCATCTTACATAATTCATCACAGTTATTTGAACGTGAGGCTACAGTTGTAAAGGAGTCTGTAGAGGCTATGGAACTCTGAAGAAAACTCTAGAAAAATGATGAAAGCATTTAGGATCAGTGGCCTCTATTGACAGCGAAGAGCTGTCAGGCCAGTGAACCGGGATTAATGCATACGGAATGCAATTTCGCCTACGTTAATTGTACCTCGCGTTCGATATTTTGTTAGTGATAGTTAATTGGATGTGTAGAAGCTACAAATCACTCGGATTGGATGACAAATTGAAAGCTGGTATTCATGAAGCACATCGTGACCTGTCTCGCTATTTTTGGACACTCATCGATTTCACCTCTCAGTGAACGTCACAATTTTGTAAACATTCAGATAACGATATCGTGGTTTTCTGTCTAGTAAAGTTCATTAGAATCCAACGCTAAAACAACTGCTGCAACAGAAAGCATTATCCAAAATCAAAAGCTAAATGGTGAACTATGGGGACTAAAGAAAGAATTGCCATTCCTGTGTTTAAACATTCGTTTTCACCGTGATAACCTCAAAACGTGAGATCTAAGAGCTCTAAAGCAGTTGTGATCAATTAGAAGAAGCGTATCGATAATGCATACTGCTTTTGGACTAACTTGTCTCATGCTCAAAAGAGAAGCAGGTACTCACCCCTCTGTTTCTATGCTATAGCGACCCCTTTCTTCCAGTGTTGGAACTGAAGAAGAAAAATATTAATGGACTTCCGACATTTCTGACTGCAAAGAAATGTTACTAGTTCCCGCCCCTAACTTGCTTTTTTTTTTTTTTTTTTGGGGGGGGGTGGAGCTGGCCCCTCACCCGCCAGCCCGGTGGCGATCGTCCGGCATGCAGAGCCATGCGCTACTATCGCCTCCCCATGCACATGCTGTTAGTGAACTAAACATGCAGGATGCAAGGGGGGGGGGGGGGGTTCATTGTTAGTATACATGCAGGTTAGTCGGGTTCCGCTGATGCACCCCGGTTAGTATCGGTTATTCAAAATGCTGGCATGCAAAGATGCGAGCGCGTCAATGTTATGTCCAGGGGCCCACACATGGCCGAGGCCCTGCGAGGGTCGCTGGGGTTAGTGATGTAAGTAAGATAGTCAAAGGGATGAGACGAATCAGTGGGTTAGTGTTTAGTTTAGTGAGTAATGTAGTGGGGTAAGACGTTAGATGTTAACATGCATCAATGAATATACAAGGTGGGGGGCAGACTTTGGCAGAACTTACTGTTAATGGTAGGCTGGAGCTGTTCCTGGCGGTGGTGGTCGCTGGCGGCTTTCGGTTTGCTCTGTAACAAGATGGGTAGTTGGTTATTAAGGTATGTAGCCGGTCAAGCGTGCTAAGTGGACACGGGCGTCGATAGCGTCGGAGTTTGGTGTGAGCGTTCTTTCAAAGAGTGAGAGGGGACGGTTGTGCTTATCGCGGGAGTGGTCGTAGGAACTCAGCTCCCTTATTAGGGGATGTGAGCTTAGTGCGATTTTGAGGTATAGATCCGCTGCAAGTTTCTTAGTGAACTGTTCGATGGTGGGGATGTTGAGTTCGTTATGGAGTATGTCTGCAGGGGCAGTTAGAGGGACCTTGGCTACGTTGCGGAGTGCCTTGTTTTGTATACGTTGGAGGGTGGCAATGTGTGAAGCTGCTGCGTAGCCCCATACTGGGGCCGCGTAGGTCAATATTGGTCGGATGAGGGTTTTGTAGAGTGTGAGTCCTGTGCGGAGTTGAAGAGAGTTGCTGTAATTGATGAGGGGGTAAAGCTTTCGCATCTGGGCGGCCGCTTTGTTCCGAGTTTTGCGGATGTTGTCAGCCCAGGTGAGGCTCTGATCTAGGGTTAGGCCCAGGTAAGTGACGGTGGGGGTCCAGGGAATGTTGGTGCCAAACATGGTGAGTGGCGCGAGTTGCTGGCGTCGATGAGTGGTGCGACGAGTGAAGATAATGGCTTGGGTTTTTGCCGGGTTGACTTTGATGCGCCAGTTGGTGAGCCAGGGCGTGAGGGTGTCTAGGGCATTTTGGAGGTATCTGCGGATAAAGTCGGGTTTGGTGGAGTGGGCCATGAAGGCTGTATCGTCGGCGTATAATAGTTTGAAAGTGAGTGGTGGGCTGGGTATGTCGTTCATGTATATGTTGAATAATACCGGTCCGATCAGACTACCCTGTGGGACGCCAGCTAGGATGGGCCTCGGGATGGACTGTGCATGGTTAACTACGGATCGGAAGTGGCGATCTGTAAGGTAGTTGGCTATGAGTTTGATAAGGCTGTCCGAGAAGTTGAGTTCCGAGAGCTTACGAAGGAGTCCGGGGTGCCATACTCTATCGAAGGCGCGTTCAATATCGAGGAACACGGCTCCGGTGGAGCGGCTAGAAGCAGCCTTCCACTTTTATAGTCTCCGAGACAAGTAAATTCAAATGCGGTATATCCAGGTTCGACACGCAGGCGGGGTCTTCCTCCTTGGCACCTCCTACGATTAGGTATATGTGCTGGTCTGTTTGAGTGTCCCATGAAAGTGGCTTTTTCATCTCCATCAAATGAAAAGTATACCAAAATCCCTACACCATAAGTTTTGTTCGTGTTTTTGCTAATTTTTGGAGCGCCCAGCTGAGGAGTACAGGTATGGAATTATATTCCGAACGAGAAAATGACCACATTCAAACAAAATGCATGAAATTTTACGTGAAATCCTCTCTAAGGGACAACTTTGTTTTCTAATTACACCATTAGATTAATTTAAAAATTATAAATACTGTAAAGTTAAACATAAAATTAGGAACATTTTAGGACCATATAATCCATCATGCCCATGTATTTTGCAGCAGCTATGAAGATCATGGATATTATTTATTCTAGATTTAGAATATTTATACCAATCTTTCACAAATAGGAAGAAAACTGTTTTCTTGGAACTTGAAAAATACTGAAAATTTTAATGTTAATAGCAATTTACATTTTGTTAAAAACTGATGCTAAGTTTATGTTAGGTCAGATATTAAGATCTCAAATTCCGTGTGCCACATTCGCTTGACTTTCTTTGTCCACCATCTATATATACAGCGCCCACAAGCTATGCTTATGAAAAAGTTATTTTATACCTAACCGAAATAAAATTCTGCAGAATGTATCCCATTATCCATTTCGTTGTACAATAAGTAAAAGACAAATGAGAGAACTGAATTTATAGTGAGATGTTTAAAAGCAGGGCACACTATTCCGACACAGAGGTATTTTTAGACACGACGAATGGTGCAGTGGCTTATAGTCAGGTTCACATAGTGGTGTCAGATCAGTATCTCTCCGACTTCCGTGTAGTAAACATTGCGGTACAGTGCGTGATTATGTACTGTGCTCTCTCACATTTTTAGCAGTATCTATCAGTTTAGTTCAAGTAGAAAATAGAGACGTTATCCCCACCATAAATTTGCAAGACGTCACTCACGCAGACCCTAAAAAAGTCATTAGCTACTTCTAAAAATACTTCTGTACTCTTTCAGCGACATCGCAAGAAATAACTATACAGCAACAGTACTTCAAAATTTTAAATTCAAAAATTAGTACTGTAAAAAGCGTGTGTTGCCTTAAAGTAGCTTTCTCTACTCCACTTCTACAAACTGTTCTTGTAACAGATTAGTGTTCTATCTACTTATACTCGTAGTTAATAGAAATAAACTTTCATTAGACGTTTCAACATTTTGTTTTAAGTATAAGGATAGGGTAAACAAAAGCGAAAGTCAGATTTTTAAAAAAACCGGGTCGCTCTGTGATCGATGGCTTTAATATTCCATGTTCTTCGCACGACCTAGATAAAAGACGAATAACAAATCAGTAAAAATAGAATGTGATACATTCAGATGACTTTCTCTACCCATTGTACTAACTTTATCCATAAATGCGTACTGTTCTATCCGCTTCATGTCGATCAAGATAAACATTAGGAAAAATTGTTTATTTGTGCATATTTTGTTGCAGATACAAGGGTAATATAGTACAATATTTCATAGTCCAATCTTTTATAAGTGAGCTGCTATTTAATGACCTTGAAATTCCTTACATGTAATCCCTTTGCATGAGTAGAATAAAAAAGAAGAGAAAACTAAACAATTAGCAACTTCCCAATTGAAAAAATGTGTAGTACTTGATAACTCAAACTAATAATAAAGAATGTATCTAAAAGAGTTCATGAAAGAAAAAATGTATTAGATATTAATTTTTTATTTTAACGAATCTACGGGTAAGTTTCTTTTTTTAACAGTTTACAGGTTTGAAAATGACTTTCCCCACTTAGCTAAATTTCGCATTTAGAGTCTCTGAAAATCTGTATTTCTGGTAAAAAGTCTGTATCGAATCATGTTTGTTTGCAGTACAATATTCCTACTACAAGTAAGTACTACAAAGAGAAGGCCAAGATAACTGATCTGCCACACTCGTGACTTTTTTAACCATTACAACTTTACATGATCTCTGATCTTACTCTCCGTGAGCATCTGCTTCCCTGTAAGTTTTGGTATTCCTATGTACACTATTAAAGACATTCTTAGATACAAGATGTTTACTTGTGCACAGAGTGCGTTTGATACTGGGAGTTTGTAGCCTGGCGTCCTAGGATCACTTTAATGTGCCCCAAGGAAGCGGGAGGGCAGTGTAACAGGATGTTAATATCCTCTAATTTACAGCAAGAGACTCTCTGATAATAGTCTTCTCATAATAGAGAGCTTTGACCGCTACGAAGATTTGGTGCCAGTTCTGCAAACATCGAATTCCCCTTAAGTGATGATAAACAATTGCAGTTAGAATTCAACAGAAGCTTAACCTTGAAAATCAGAGAACTTTAGAAAGACCTCGCTTTTATCTTGTTTACTTACCTATGACAGTGAGAGGATTTCCACCAATAATTCAGTATTGAAATTTCACCAAAAATACATATTTTGAAGAAAGTTAACATAATAAGTTTTTGTGTATGTGTGAAAACAGAAAAATTATGTCACAAAAACATTTAGGTTCAAAAAAGTTTTTAGTAATGAAATTGATGTTGGAATGTACTTATATTATTTCGCTCTCTTCCTAACGCAAACCTGAGGTAAGGTTTAGCGCTAAGCAGTTACGTTGGAGCAGCAATTATAGTCTTACTTCAGCGTTAAATTAACTTCTTAATTCCACTTCAAATGGCATTTCATTGTAAAGCAACTTAACACTACCTCAAGTGCTAAAACGTTTAAAAATGGAGACAGCTTGAGAAAGTGTGCTCTAATTTTTCGCATTAAATCCTCTACGTTCAGACAAGGAAGCTCAAAGCCGGTTAAATTGGAGATTGGTGTTCCCTTACCAAAGGTACTATGGGTTCCATATATGCCGGTCCTGCTACTTCACGGGACATGTTACCAACTTTCTCAGCCGGCGCCTACGTAGCAGAGAGGGCTTTTTTAAGTGTTTAACGCCCGCTTTTACTGCATACAGCACCGCAAGCGGTGACACTGATGATACGATACTTGCAATGAAGATGGGGCACCGGTGGAACGAGATGGCGGGGGAAACTGGAGAACCCAAAGGGCCGCTTCGGGAGTGGAGGGGGCGTGGAATGTTCTGCATTTGCTGTTCGACCAAACAGAAGTGTATATTAGGAACACTAGGACTAAAATGTTAGGTGAAAATGACATTTTCGATTGTTGAATTATATCCTATAAGTATTTTATAGACATCTGGGAATCATTTTGGCCAAACATTTGTTCTGACTTGCCATTTTTAAAAGTCCAGCGGCATGTTTAAGTCAGTCGTGTGCTTCCATTTAACCATACTGGAGTGCTTTATTTATTTTTTTTCCGTTTCGTATTTTGTATGTTTCTGTTTTGCCTCACAACGGTTAGCTACAAGACACGGCTCCCGCTATTGTCTATGTGCCTCAGAGAACCGGTCAGTCCTTCAAATTGTGCCATTAAGAGGAGACGGTAAATATTCGCTTGTACTGCTCTTCCTCACGCCTGATGTAGACAGTAGGCTAGAACAGCACGAAGAGCTATGCGAATGTTGAATGGGGTTTAGTGGAGCAGAACCATGTTGAATTGTACAAAGAAGAGGATTTTGAAGACTGTGGTGGAAAGTATAATGACCTATGGTGCTACGCTATGGTGGGCGTTGGTAGAGGGACAAAAGATCTTGGCATTGGAAATGGACGGAATAACACGTAGTGCTAGAGTATCAAGATTGGAAAGAAGGAGAAATAAAGAGTTGACACAGATGATAGATACAGAGGAAACAGTGGTGGAGAGAATTGAAAGGCGGGATTTTCAATGGTATGGACACGTTAGAAGAATGGAGGATACGTCCAAGACCTTTATCGAATGGTCACCTCGTAGAAGAAGGAAGCGGGGCAGGATTAGAGTAACTTGGACAGGACAGATTCATATAATGATGAATAATCGATGCCTGGAGAAGGATAACTTGTTCAAACGGAAAGAATGGCAATGGGAATACAGGGCAACTGCTGAAGAGTGGAGAAACCCTTAAAAGTAAAAAGTAAGTATATATAGGAGTAAGAGTTTGTAAGAATAGTTAGTACAAGAGTAGAGAAAGTTCATGTGAGTGCAACACAAATATTAGTAAAATGGATTTATTATATTTCTTGGCAAAATTAACATGGTTAAAGATTAAGTATACGAGAACTGATACCGAAAGTATTACGATGCAATGATGAAATCCAGAACCATCCACGTTCCGCTCTGAATGCCTTTTCAGTAATTCTACCCACTTTTCTTCACTGTTGGCTTAGGAAATTGACAAAGTGGAATATAAATAAGTACATGCGGTCATCTGCAAAAAAAAGTAAAGCTAGAAAGTCGTATGACGCGGATATGTCATTGTTCCTCCGCCCTCTACTAGTGTCTGCATAGTATTAATACATTTTCTGAATGGTAAAAGAGACATTTTGGGCGTATCACTAAGCGCATTTGTGTCTAACGCTTGTGTTATGAATGTGAATGCAGTGAGTGCTACCAGACGGTCAATATTGGAGTTGACGTAGCACCCTTCAAATAAAATGGAAATGGGCCGCTTTAAATTATGCTCAAACGGCCGCTAAAAATCAGCCATGCGTTTACCCAGACGTTGTTTAAATGCCATGCTGGAAAACGTTTCTGCTGTAACCGAATTAACATGCTGGGACGTTAATGATCTGTTTAATATGACAAGCCCATCCGACGCTGCAAGTGCATGCTTAGTGCTGTGGGCTTTAAACCAGAGAGTTAATACAGCACATACTTCAGCATCTCATCTTTAGTAATCGTCATCAGTATTGTGATTTAGGCTTATTGACCTAGTCTGACCTCAGAAGTATATGAACTGATCCATCCATATGTCCAATGGACGTCCCTGTAGCCTCTTGTCGGTAGCTTTGTGTGCCAACTTTTCTGCGAATACACGTTTTGATACTCTTATCTCTTTTTGTTAGCCCTTCAATAATTAAATGTCACACCCCGAAATTCAATAATTTTACCTTGCTTCATTTGTTAACTTCATTATATATATTAGGGTGGTTCTTATATGGGGATTACGTAAAAATGTCAAGTGTTTTGAGCGCACACTCTCCTACATTTTTACTTATGACATGCTTTGATAATGTGCCAAATTTCATTAAAATAATTACAATTAACGTGGCGCAATGGACTTAAATATCTCAAGAAGCTTAACTACTGAAAGACTGCTTGTATTTTTCTAATGGTGTAAACATTGAAACCAACCTATACTACATGTTTTGCAAATATGCTTAATATATTTCGAATTTTAACTATTAATGTGTAATAAAACATACAAAATGTGGTAATGCAGCTTAAATCAATACTATAGCCTGTCTCACCCTTAAATGACAGTATGGAGTTAAATGGGATATATATGTCTCTATCTAGCGCATACAAGTTGCCATTAGCTTCATCCTTTTCTACTCTCACGCTGTTGTCAGGTGCCTATAGCATGGCGTAAATATTCAGTTTTAATCATTTTCATCTTTGAATATATTACCCTATGCAGAATTTTTTCCTCGATCAGATTAGATCCTTTTTAGAGTCATTATAAATTTCCGTAGGCCCAGAAAGTGTATCTTTCAGTAAAAGTTCGATATTTGCTGTTTCTATGCTCATCACGCGCTAACTACCGCCTCTGATTAGCAGGTTGTTCAGGAATTTTACATCATCTTTTGCACTTGTCTTTCATCTCAGGGTTTGATGGAACACCTTTCCTAGGCTGTATCGCTTGCTTTATAGCTTTGTATGACAGACCACACAGTGAGTGGATTTCTGTGCAGTTTCTACAATTTTTACCTGCCTTATTTTGTTCATGCACACATAGTGAGATTAATTTTCTTTTAGAGTAATCTCTTTTCCTTTCCGACCCATTTTGACTGCGGCCACTAGTAGCTGAAGTTGCTTGTGTACTGCATGACACAAGATACAAATGAGTTCTGAACGGGCAGACATGAATATTTCTACCGTTTACTGTGTTTTACTGCTGAACTTAGAGCAGGTTTGTACTTGTGTCATAAGGAAACGAAACACTTTTAAGGGAAATGATATTTTTAATAATGCACACATGTTCTTGTCATTCGTACGTGTTTGAAAAATGCGATAGCACATCAGTGGGATAAGGAAATATTAAATAACTCCGCCTTCTGTGTTGATTAATTCAACATTTAAAGCTGCATATCCATAGATTTGAATACCTCTGTCCGCCTCTGTATATATAACCTCCAACTGTAACTCCGCATAATTTTTGTCACTTCACGACGCTTAGTTACAATTTAAACAAGTATAGAGTTTTTCGGAGTAAACGATCCGTCTTCAATTCTCATTCATTGGTAGAATGAGGATTGAACAGGTATTTCATTATAGTATTAGAGAGGTTTCTTCGCTACACGATGTCGTTGCAGCTGTTTGCTTTACAAAACTGTAAAAGAGGTTTGAAAGCACGATATTTCATGATTTGCATTTCACTATTTGTTCAACAAATTTCATAAAATACATCTTTCTACAGTAAAACCTGACACATTGAGTTGTTATTTAAATAAGCGTCTATTAATTCCTCTGTACCCACATGTCCTGAGACACATCATCATAAAATAAGAACTCACTCAAATTTCGATAGCTAGCCGCGCAACTAGATCTTAACTGCTACATATGTATTGTAACGTATGAGCCAGGTTATTCTAAAAGTCGTTCCCTACAAGATCACTTGCACGGCTAGGTCATACACCTACCTCGGTCCTTCACCCGCAGTCATTGCTGACATATTGCTGACCAAGTATTGACTAAGCTGCCTAGTAAGCGAAGTCCATACTAGTACATTTAAAAATCCCAAACTCTCATCGAGCCGAGAGACCAGTTTTGAGGTGCTAAAGGAATCTACGTCGGTGGGATGTTCGGAGGGTCACAGCAGCGTAGGCAAGGGGTGCTATGGATTCCACAAGGCACCACCCACATAACCTGGACTCATAACTTACAGCTGCTTTCAGGTAACCTCTATTGCTTGCTTTCTGTAATCTATCTTATTTTATTAGAAACCTGTTTTTTGTAACTTATGTTGGTGCCATGAGTTACTCCCTCTACCCCTAACCCTAGCTACGCTCCCATGTTGCGTCCTGTCACACACCCTTCCAGGGGCAGGGCGTCACAGTATGTATCTGAGCGACGAGGCCAGAACGGTTACAGCTCTTTCCAGTGTCTTCGTACTTCTTTCTGTATTCTTTGATAGCCTCTTGCCGCTTGTAACAATGTCATCGTCAACGGGGGACTATTTGTTTGACTTCTTTCTTTGAAAAGATCCAGCATTCACATACTTACAAGAGAGATGGTATTGCATAGGTGGTACTTCTTGGATTGTTCTCTTTCTAACATTGCTTAGCCCACTTCTTTTGATTGTTACACATAAATAACTGAACTCTTTAATTTTATTTATTAAGCTTGGTTAAATACCAGACTTAACATCTCACTTCAGCGTCTTCTAAGAACGTGACACGAAGACTTAAAAAATCTATTCCATAGCTGCCCTTTATATGGAAACTTTTTCGGAAATTTCAATTTTCTCAAACATGGCTTTTGAGGTTAAAATACTATGTGTTTAAAATACTTACATGACAAAATGTCATGAGGGCTCTTTATTCTGACTGATTTTTCATAACTGGTAAACCATACAGATAAGAAAATATTAAACACAGATCTTGTTAAAACAATATCATTATTTCGTTCTATTTTTCCAAATGGGAAGTCGTTTTTCCCCTTCTGTTCATGTAAATAAACTGTAATTTCAAAGCAATGACGTAGCAACTAGGTCTCAAAAGATCTAGCACGCTTAACCTACTGTATTCCCATTACGTATACAGGGAAGGAAATAGGTAAACAAAACTATTTCTAAAAATATTTATCTTGCATAACATGAAATAGAAGGATACGCCTTGATAAGAATAGCTTGTACAAGAGTTAGTACAGAAAGTCATGTGAGTGCAACACATCAGATGTTTTTCAAGTTATGTTGCCTACACAGACGCGAGCGGATGGTGTTTGGGCTTCAGGGAACCTCAAAACATGCGTTTTCGGTGAAATATCGGTATCAAATTTTGGAATTAGAGTAAGTAGCAGAGTAACTAAAATCCATTTCCAGATATGAAAGCACATAATTAATCCAAATTTTTTTAGTATTATATAATTAAAGCTTTCAACGATTTCCATTTAAGGAAAAAAAATGCGAACTACTCTGCACCACGTAGAAACATTGAGTTAAATAAAATGAGGAAAACTGTCAGAACTTAATGTTAACTCAGTAGACATTAGATGTGTTCGCTATGGTACATGAGTATTGACGTCGAGAAGGAGAACAAAGGAGCGACAGTTTTATCTGGAAACCGGTCTGGACGAGACGAGATGAAGAGCAAATCCCTTTTAATTAAGGTGTGTAAGAGAAAAGCCACAAACGGTAATGCCCCATTTTCCTGAAAACCAGCATTCATTTCGTTTAATCTTAGGTAGGTTGGAAACATCTCTAATAGTCGTCCAGGCAAGCTTTCGGACATTCAGGTCTTAAACCGGCTTATTTAAGGAATTTGACTAACTATAACACGAAACACCAAATAATTCAATTATTTCACGTTAAACAGGGTGTACTTTACATACCATGAGAATATATCGCTTTATATTTGAACCTCCTAAGTGACTTTGCCTTCTTGTAGTTTTGTGGAAAATACGAGGATGTCACTAAATGTTTAAGACTGATGCCTATGTAAACATTTTTCTATCTCCTTCATATTAATTTTGTGTTTAATTTTAACTGAGAGAGGGATATACGAGACCAACGCGATAAGCAATTGCTTAAAAGTGGGTCCTATATATCGGCTTTGAAAGTCCATATTCTTTCCATACATCACGAGAAACAATTAAATGGCAACAGCACTTAAAAATTTGCTAAATCATTGAAACATTTAAGCCAGTAACGGATATCTAGAAAGCACCAGGTGCTACAGACAACTGTTATTTGAAATACATTTTTACAGACCTAAAGCCTTTGTTTCGCAGATTTTGTGTATGCCTCTTATAGTTTAGCAGTATAAAATTATACAACATTCCTACCAACTAGAGGGTTTCACAGGCTACTCCCAGAAAATTCAGAATATGCTTTCCCTTTTTCATATAATTATAAGGTTATTCTTAAGTTCCGAGTTTAAAATGGTAGTAAAGTTGCCAGTTTTTATATTATAGAAAATAAAAACACCAATTTAGTCCTGAATAAGTAGGATTTTATTAAAACAAGGTGAAATAAAATTGACAACCATGATATTTAATACGCAATAGTCTTTCTTCTGTGCTATAAACGGCGTTAGCAAGCGCATTCCCACGGAAGTTCTCAATGGCTGCCGACATTGATTGGTTGCTTCAGTTCTTCACGTGTAGTAAAACTAATAAGAAATACCTTTTTTTTTAGATTACCTCATAACCGGTAGTAGTCAGCTGGGTTTATGTCCGTGGGACTAGACAATGTCGACTAATTACACGATCACTATATGTGTTGCGTAACAGTGTTTTTACAGTATTTTGTATGGGGGGAGGAGCGCGTCTTGCATGAAAACAATGGTTTCGATTTCATGATTCTCCAACGCTGATATTGCAAAGTCTTATAATATTTTAAAATATCCGCTGCCCGTATACCATCACTGTTCTTGTTTGTCCATTTTCAATTTCTTCCAATTTCCTCAAATTTGTTCATGATGTGAAACGATTTTACAGAGCAGGATCTTCTCAATCCATTTTATGTTCGATATAGTCTCAGTGCATGTGCAAATTGTTTGTTACATTAGCAATAGCACTGAAGGAGGTCAATTCGAACTCGTGTAGGTAAACCCAGCGCTCCTATAACTGCCGTTTGTATTCTTATGTTTCTACAAACATGACACAGTTACCATAGCAAGGAAGGGGAAAACACTCAAACCTTCTAACAGTCGTGACACCAATATGAAATCAAACTGCTAGTATACCAAGAAGATGCAGCTGTTTCAAAATGGGAATTTACTTTAGAATAACCTGATATATAAATATCTTATAATATTTTAATCAAAATTTTAGAAAATAATAAAGAAAAATACTCCATCTAAAGCGTGATGGAATTTTCTTGAAAAGTTTCTTATGTTATCATTGAAAAATGATGTACTTAAACATCAAATTTGGTATTTTTACAATCTTTCTTTTTGAATGCTGCTCCTGGACACAAACACTTCCTAAGTATGGTTTTTGTTCATCGAATGTCAAAACATGTACTACAATTCCTTTAAATTAAAGGGGTAGGCACTCCCTAATTAAATGTCATGTATTAACTGTTTAGCCAAACTAATTCGAAAACGGCTGGTAAAAATAAGTAACGCTTCCTTAGCATACATAAGGAATTTAGTATTTAACAATTTAGATTGTTTCAAAGCACCAAAAGGGACCAGTCAGTAAATAACAATTAAAATCGCCTTACACAGTGTATTCAAATACGTCCCGCTTCACAGAGGCATCCAATACACACGCTCAGAGCCTGAACAACAGTTTAAACTCACAACTTAATTATTGTTCACTTTCCGGCACACTGCAACAAAAACAATGCTGCCACTCTAGCACAACACAATACCAAAGCACTCTAAAATACTACTCGTACACTAAATAGCCCGTTAGCTACTGTGTTTCCAGTGAAATATTTATTTTTAATTTTTGAGTGGAAATAATACCTTCCAGAAGTAGGTACTAAAGAAACCAAAAATTCTTTACTGCTTTTTAGGAGGCTAAGGTGTGAATATCCAGGGGAAAATGTACATCGAAGTTTTGGATTCATAGACCATCAATTTGACATAGGAAACCCGTGGACTATGGCTCTCTATTATGAGACGACTATTATCAGAGAGCGTCAAGTTGCCAAGCTACACGTATCCAAAGTATTTGGAGATTGTGATCAATGAACCATAACCAGAAAGAAATATGTAAATAGCAGCCACTGGAAATGAGATGGTGCTTATTCGGCATTTAGTAAAGCCTGTATTTTGTCTTTCTGAATAAGCATTTCTAAATTGTAGCGTTATCAAAAGCGCCTAAATTGTGGACTTAACATGTGGCTGCACGCCACTAAAATGGATAACAGGTTGTGGCGAACCAAAATTGGCTTAGAATATATTTAAAACTGCTGCCTAAGTGTATAAATATCCACTGAACGCCCGCTCCCCATTAACACTACTATAACTTCCTTGATTCGGCTCACACCAGAAATCGTGGATAGAGTATGTGCTTTGCTTCCTGTCACACAATACCGTTTATTTCTCTTTCCTGTTTTTCTTAGATACAAGATGTTTACTTGTGCACAATTTTCTTTCGACATTTGAATATTTTCTGTTATCTGCAGTTCATTTGAGATATTTGGACACCCCACCTTGCGAACGGCTAAAGAAACGTAACACAGCTCTAAAACGTATGCTTTGGCCACACGGTTATGCGGACTGTATGTGAACCTTATAAGCCCGAGAAATCAAGTTCAAACCCAGCGATGGATAAACTTTTTTTCTTTCTTTTCCATTTTGAGAGCCATGTTGTTTTTATGCCTTAAAATATGAAAATACCACCATCATATGCAATGCACAGAATAGTTTATTACTTTTACTTGTTCTCACATCGATGGAGGGTTATGTATTAACATTGATCTGGAGTTGTCGCTTGCCTATAATTGTCCATGTGAATAACAGCACTCTTCAATCTAACAGTTGACCAGCTTCAAACAATTCACAAAGCGTTGAACCATGCAATAGCACTACGTACTACGACTCCCTAAAAGAGGCCCTGAGTACCTGTGCGTTAGCATAACCAATGTCTAATATTGCTAATAAGGATCTTCATAACCCTGGAAGACACTAACACTATCACATGGTGACTGTGTCCTGCTCAAGTCACCTACGTTTTATTTCCTGTTTGCCTTCAGCACACATTGCGTTGAAGTAGTTAAATAGGTACTCTGGGAACATGAAGCAAAATTACACTTTTACCGAATTAACTGACTTGCACCTAGTGTATGTCGAAGCAGGAGGTTGTTCTGCAATAGCTGCATGGATTTACAGCGAAACGTACCTCAATAGACGACAGTCATATCGGAATACCTTCCAATCTGTAGATCGGCGTTTGCGAGAACGTGGTTCTGTAGTGCCAAATAAAGCATATTGCGGTGTAACACGTACCCATCGTTCTCCGTAGTTCGAAGAAAACGTGTTTACTGGAAGAGCAACCGTCAACCAGCACCCGTGCTATTGCATGTACAATGGGCGTCAACCACAAAAGTCTTGCATGAAGGGCTGCTCTACCCCTTCTATCTGCAAAAGGCGCAAGCCTTAACTCCGGAGGTATGTGTTTACGCTTGCAGTTTTGCGAATGGATCTTAAGGCAGCCTCAAGAATTGTTTTCAGTGTTGTTGTTCACCGATAAGCCACGTTTACAAGCGACGGGTCGATTCTAAACTACAAGAATAGCACCCATGGACATACCAAAACCCCCATGCACTGTTCAGAAGAGACAGCAACAGCAGTTTATGGTGAACATATGGGCTAGCATTGTTGCTTACTACACCTTGTTCCTCTTCGACTGCGTGGCAACACATATAAAACATTTTCAGCAGTTTGGAAGAAATGCTGCTTGATGTTCGCACTCAACTGCATTTTCAACACAATGGAGCTTCTGCACATTATGGTATAAATGTATGAGAGTATCTAAATCGAGTCTTCCCCAACCGTTGGATCGGAAGAGGCAGTCCTACCGTGTCCTGGCCACCTCGTTCGCCCGATCTCAAATACATGGATTTCTTTTTCTGGGATCGTCTCCAAACTACGGTGTACTCATCATTAATTGATTCTGAAGGGACTTTGTTACTTGTTTATAAGCTGTAGTTGAGCGTGAGCCATCCGTTTAAGTACATATGAAGTTTTCATGTTGTATCTAGGGTAAATAATAATTAAACGAATTTGAAATAAAAAACTCAACATTGGTTAAATAAAAAATTACTACACTCCACGAAAGTTTCCTGTAAATAAAATAAAATTCAGCATCTACCTAAGAAATAAAGAGAAAGGAAAATAAAAATCCACGGTTACGGGATTTGAACCCAAGCTGCTGATCCATGTGTACCTTCGTGATCATGGCAGCATATCCATTACGCTAAATACTTAGGCTACGAAAGTCATCCACTAGTTTTCTGATCATGCGTTAGGGCTGCAATGGATATGATCAGTGGCGTGCATACCTCCAGGCCATTTTAAGGCATAATTCTCTAATTCGTAATATTTGGTAGCGAAAACAAAAATACAAAAATGTGTACCTTTTATAAGAATAAGCAAGACATTTTATTTTCTTTATTGAGCACCTTCTAAAATATTTCTGGTGACTGTTGGAATAATGGAGTATGGGTAGATTCATACGATGTGAATCAAGTTCCGATTAAACGTTATAGTAGCTATAGGTTACCCGAGAACACGTGGCCCAGAGCACAAGTTCTGAACGAGATGTTTTTGCAAGCTAATGTTGATCCAAAATTAACTTGAACTGAGTGACGTTGTAGAAACTCTTGTGGCATGATGTAGATAACAACCCGCCTGTTAACAAGTTCCACCCCTCGGATCTCCGATATCGCTTTGTGACACGGTGGCCTTACTTCCTGACAGCCGCTGAGAGTGTATCTTAGGGAGATCATAAACCACAAGCAGGAAGCTCCAGAGTGGGAGAAGTATGTCAGACAGCTACAGTTCGAATCTCTGTTTAGGGAGTTAGCTTAATTATGCCTTTCCTATGGCTTTTCCTTAGCCCTTGTCAGGCAATGTCAGTCGAACTATCAGCTCTCTGGACCTCAAAGATATTTGAGCCTTCATTTCTCCATTTCCCCGACTCAGCAGACTTAAGTAGTTAAAAGGGACGTAGCAGTCCTCATCCTGTAGAGAATGGATCATTGCTATTTTCCGTTCCTGAGTAATTTCATGCGTTAATCTTCTGCTTGGTCGACCCAGGTGAGGTTGACAAAATTATGCTTTACACGACAGTCTGTCTGTGGCCATTCTGTCTCCATTAGGCTTGGGCGACTCGAGCTACCCTCATCTGCTAAACATACAGTTATCAGCGCCAGGCCATGAGTAGGCTGCGCTCAGAGGGCACCAGTTGCCCAGCCCTTCTCTACACCATATTGTCAAGTTTTCCGATATTCCTGAATTTTATTATTTGAGAAAGTAATAATAATGTCCTCAGACAACGTTACGAGCGCTGTGCAGGGTTAGATTTGTGGTGGGGTGGCCACCTTTAAGCTTCAAACCCAACTTCCCTTTGTGGCAGGATTTTTATTGTTCACAGTTTGCTTCGGCTATGATTCTGATCTCGTGGGTGATTTGAACAGTTCGTTTGTGAAATAATTAACACTGAACTTATTCTTCTTATTACCCTGCGAACTTTTATTTCCCTTATCACATTAACATTGATATTTACAATTAGATGTTCCCTTTAGCAACCATACATCCTCGCGTATTTCCGCTTTCTGGCGATGCTGAAAGTGCCGATTATTGTTTCTTTGCACTTATGAATTTATCGTGTTGAACATCCTCACACTGACTTTGTACATCTGAGGAAACATGTATATCTAAGGAAACGTGTGTACATGAGCGAATCATGTTTATGAGCAATCGTGTTTCTGAGGGTCGCTTCGACGCGTATCTCCGTTTTGTTTGAGACATTCTCCCCTTTTTTCACCTCCAATCGGCATTTTTGCGATTCGTATCGGTGGCGATGTATAATTCCCAGATGTCCACCAATGGGGAACTTCGTGTCTCAAAATGCATCTTTCAGGGCGTTCACGCTGAGTGAACACGCGTCTCCATTAGGATGAACAAAGGATTCTAAAGATTTTGGACGTGCTTTTGTCCTCATTGTTTGGGGACCTTGTGTTAATAGCTGTATTTTCCTAAACGTTACAAACCCTGCAGTTTTTCCTCTACATTTTAGGTAAATGGTTTTGATGAATACTACTGACATACATAGTCCTCCTCTTCCTTCTCCTCCTCCTCCTCATCATCATTACTATCATTATTACTATTATTGTTATTATTATTGTTATTATTGTTATTGTTATCATCATTATTACTATTATTATTACTATTGTTATTATGATTATTATTATCATTATTATAATTATTGTAATTATTGTCATTATTATTATTATTATCATTATTATTATTATTATTATTATTATTATTATTATTATTATTATTATTATTATTATTATTATTATTATTATTATTATTATTATTATTATTATTATTATTATTATTATTATTATTATTATTATTATTATTATTATTATTATTATTATTATTATTATTATTATTATTATTATTATTATTATTATTATTATTATTATTATTATTATTATTATTATTATTATTATTATTAGGCTGATGTATCCCGTCACACCTTATGTATTAATCCCATAAGGGAGGGCTTTTACCAAGGAAAAGATGGAGTAATAGGTATGTTTAATTGAGGACGAAACAGATCGTAAAGCCTATGCGTTGTGGAAGATTTTTTTTTTAATTTTCCTCTTATTTCAGTAAGATTCCTTTTCTCTGTTATTGTTACCTTTTCAATTGCTCTGAGGAATCTTATGGTTAAAGATCAAACAATTTCTTCGTAATCAAAATAACAGCGTAACGTAAACGCGCACTATATAAACATTATGTCATTGGGAGGGGGTTCTCTGTATTGTCTTGTGCACCTGGAATCTGCTCTTGTTGACCTCTGACTGAGCGCAAAGTTCAGAGTCAGCTTTATTGTATGGCTTAACCTCGTGTCCATTGAAGGAATTGTTTCATCTTTACTTATGTGTGCCGTTTGAATTAGCTTCCAATCCTGCTCTCCTAGGGTGCATGTTTCACTACCACAGGCACAGGCTTTGATAGAACATCATGGAACCTAATCTGCACAGCTTTGTCATATTTGCTGCAAAAGGCTACCTTATAATCCCATTTCCTCTGTTGTGTCTGAGAATTATCTTCTAAATCTGAATTAAAGTTATAGTTATGTTACATACCAAATATTTTATGTGTTCTATATTCTGTCACCATTTTTGTTTCCTGCACTGTGTCCTCCATTACAGATACTTTACGTAAAAATAATTAGAAAAGAAATCATGCCTCCTGAAAAGGAAGCTCTATTCTTCTACACTGACTTCATTGTTAACGTCTTTTTACTGAACCCAAGTACAGTTGCTTTATATAAGAAATATACCCTAACCACATCCAGTGACTATCATAAATCCATCCCCATGCTTCAGAAAAGGGAAACCTCTATCCCTGTCCTGGAAGACCAATAGGAGCCTAATTCTAAGTAAGTGGTAGTTATATGTTGATTCCACGTGGAGTCTCAGTTGCTAAAATTTTGAATACCAGTATTTTGTCTGTTTCATTAGTTGTAAAAGTCATGTTAAGAGGTTACAACCCTCCTTAAAGAAAGAGGAGGAAGGATCTGTCGTATAAAACGATTATAAGTATTCCTGAAAGGCAGCGGCCAAACTGCACACACATTAACTAATGAGACTCTGCTATGAAACAATACATTGCTCCGCGGTACACGTGCCTTTGACCTGCGAGCAGATCGTAGGTGTTTGTGGCAACCTTTCTTGCAAGTACAAAGGTGACTGATAAACAATGTTTGAACGTCTAGATAGGTGCAAATGTTTAACATAAAAGTACTTAAAGTGGTGTCATTAATCAGATTTTGGAAGGGGTTCCAGTCCCTCAAGAACTGGTGCAGTGAGACGTTTTCTTTCAGACACATCAATGGATTCTGAGGTTAGCCACACGATGAAGACGTTTGATACTTTAGCAATGCTTACTAAACGCGAAGAACAATTTTACTCCCCACTATAACTAGGAGTTTTTTCCGGGCTGTTATGCCGTGGTCTGCTGGAGTTGAAGAACCCAGACGTTTCGTCCACATCTGCGGCGGACATCTTCAGTGGCGCGGTCGTAATCTCCTCGGAGAAGTTAGCGTAGCGTCTGAGGTGTGGACTGTCGGAGCTGCGGTATTTATCCTTCTAGTGGCCTCCGCTGATTGGCTCGGGCAGCGCACGGCCGGTGGGAGGGGGCGGGCTTCGCTCAAGGTGTTGCCTCCTGATTGGATCGCTTCAGTTTCTGCTGTTTTATGTCGTTTCTTGCCTTCAATGACAGGATACCAGTTGCTGTTTAGTTTCAAAACTTCTTCTTTCTTGTTGAAATTGTTGGGATGTTTATATATTTCAATGGCTTCGCGCTGTAACCGGGCATGGTAGTGTGTTGTGGATGAAAGGATGTTTGTGTCCTGGAACTTAATTATGTGTTCTCCCTCCGCTTCAATGGCGTGTTGGGCAACTGCGGACTTATCTGTTTGGCCCAGGCGGCAGCTTCTTTTATGTTCGGTGAGTCTTGTGTTGATACTGCGTTGAGTAGTTCCGATGTAAACCGATCCGCAGGAACAGGGAATACGGTAAACACCGGCTGATGACAAGGGGTCCCGGGGGTCTTTAGCCGAGCGTAATAGGCTGTTCAGTTGCCTGGTGGGCTTGAAGACAGTCTTGATACTGTGCCGTTGTAGTATGTGTTGAATACGGTCGGTGACATTCTGGAAATATGGCAGGAAAACTATACCGTTGTGTTTGGGCTTGTTTGTTTTTTGTGAGGCAGGTTTCGGCTTGGCAGGGCGGCAGGCTCTTTTGACCTCTTGAATAGAATATCCATTAGAAAGTAAGGCTTTCTCAAGGTGACAGAGTTCTTGTTGTAATAAGTGTGGCTCGCAAATGCGAGAAGCACGGTTTACGAGTGTCTTAATCATGCCTCGTTTTTGTCTGGGATGATGATTTGAGGCTTTATTTAAATACTGGTCCGTATGAGTGGGCTTACGGTAGACAGTATGTCCAAGTCTGCCGTCTGCTTTCCTGCTGACTAAGACGTCCAGAAAAGGTAGCTGTCCGTCTTTTTCTTCCTCCATGGTGAATTGTATGCGTGTGTTGATGCTGTTAAGATGTAGTAGGAAGTCTTGAAGAGTTTCTTTTCCATGGGGCCATACGACGAAAGTGTCGTCCACATAGCGGAGCCAGACAGTCGGTTTTAGAGGAGCCGTGGTCAAGGCTTTGGACTCAAAAGATTCCATGAAGAAATTGGCCACTACCGGGCTAAGAGGGCTTCCCATGGCAACTCCATCGATCTGCTCGTAGAACGAATGGTTCCACTGGAAATACGTCGTGGTGAGAACTTGGTGGAAGATGGCGATTATATCTTCTGAGAAAATGTGCTTTAACTGTGTGAGGGCCCGGAAAAAAAAAACTCCTAGTTATACTGACTCCGGCCGTGAAAGCCTTCGCTCTCTCATTACTCCCCACTGTTTAAAGATTTGTCTTTCCTATGTTTTCCTATGTTGTGCTGGTCGTTTTCAAAAACATTAACACCCAAGCAACGGACTGATTAAGTGTAATTCCTATAAAATAGACGGCTTATGCAGGGAGTTGCCAGCCGTAGAATTTTTTTTAGTGTCAGATTATCTCATTAATCTCCTATTCGTTATTTAGTACTGTTAATGTTGTGCTAACATTAACCTGTAGTATTACCTACTTAATTACTATAAATTGTGTATATGCCCGCGAACTCATTGTACGTGCGCAACCAGCATGACTGCTGGTGTGCGTATTTAGGTTTGTTTTGGTTTATTTCAACCTGAAAACAATACAAGTGAGTCGTGATAATCTCTTTACATGTATAGAATTACAGTGGTACGTAATTCGAAGTTGAGGGGACAAAAAAAATTCGAAATATCCAAACATTCGAATTACAAAGGCTATGTCTAAAATTAACATTTTAACAATTCAGGTAACATGTATCCATCAGAATTGCCACGTTATCTCACTCCATTTTCACTCAGGCACTGCTTAAAGTTTTCTCCTTATTCTTCAGATAAGTTTACAAAGTGTTCTGTATTCTTTCGCGATTTCATATTTGTTCTTCAAACCCTTTTAAACTTTCCGAATGACGACGACTTTTCCCGCAAAAGTTAGTCTTATACTGGACACGTGTTTACTAAGAGACATAGTGGCATTGATTGGCAGCACACTGAACAGTAGGAAGCTCAAGCGACAACTAAAGGCGCACGTGTTTTAAACAAGGGGATGTGGGAGCAGATGTAGACCCTCAAGGCCGATAGCTAGGAAAGCTTTTCCAAACACCAAACTGCATTCCAACAAAACAAACAATCCCGAAGCAATGACCTCTTGCAAAAACACAGGACGAAGTTATCGTACACAATTTCGGCATTTAGATTAATTTTCGACTGACATTTCTAAACAAAAACTTCGAATTAGGAAAAGTAAACGCGAATTACATGCGAGTTTTTGCGTTACTTTAATACAAAATTCAAGGGACGAAAAGGTCTTCGAATTAATGGCGATTTCGAACTATAAACGTTCGAGCTATCCAAGTTCCATTGCATTAAATTTATTTTATTTCATAAATAGCTTAGATGCCTCTAGTTCATAAACTACACCAAAATAACTTCGGAAACTTCAGATATGACCGATATAAACATTGAGTTCGCAGCTAAACGTAATACAATTATATGGTGTTTTTATGTTACTGTTTAACGACGCTGTCAATTGCTAGGATCACATCAGCGTCGCAGGTGTGCTGTAATTTCGAACGCAGGAGTTCTCTTACATGCCAGTAAATCTACTGACATGGACCTGTCGTTTATAAGCACACTTAAAAACCATCGGTCTGGGCCGGATTTGAACCACGACCTTGGGATCAGTAGGCCAGCGTTTAACCAACTGAGCCACCCAGAACGACTATGGGGTGTTAAACGTATTGATATCAGATGCTGATAAGTCTGTGTCAAGGCAAGTCGGGTGAAAAATTGGCTTAGAATATATTTAAAATTGCTGCCTAAGTGTATAAATATCCATTGATATCCACTGAACGCCCTCTTACGTTATGTAGCCTACTCTAGTACTTAGGCTAACTGCTCTTGTAACGCCGAAACTAATTGTCCCAAAGATCAGGGGTTTGCTTCCTGTCACACAATACCGTTTATTTCTCTTTCCTGTTTTTCTCCATATGAAGAACATTAACACTACTATAATTTCCTTGATTCCGCTCACACCAGAAATCGTGGATAGAGTATGACAATTTTTTTTCGACATTTGAATATTTTCTGTTATCTGCAGTTCATTTGAGGTATTTGGACACCCCACCTCCGGTTGCCCGCCGCCACAGGTCGAAGCAGTAACACGATGGGGCGCCTGCCCACTTCTGATGTCCGCACTCATCTGGAACAAGATTCCCTAATTAGATAGGGAGGTCCCGGTGCACGGTTAGTGGGATTGCCGGATCATGGTAAATTTCATTCCCTGTTGCCTGCATGCATGCATCCAGGTTTATGTTCATTACACCAAAAATTCTATTAACACTAAACTGTTTATGTCCATACATATAATACAGTTTGCACATTTCCGAGAACAAGCTTTAAGAATATTATGTTTGCCGACTATTTGGTTGTTATTCAAAACAGCGAGTCAGTCCTGCAAAAAATTTAGTTTAGTTTAACAATATAATATGAAAATTTCGTTTATAAAAACAAAAGAAAGGCATTCATTAGAGTAAAAAAAAAGTTGTACTAACCATTCTTACAAACTCGTATTCCTCTATCTTCTTCGTGTTAGTCCAGACAAATATTTGCAGAACTTATCTTGTTGCTTATTTTCTTGTAGGTGCAAGGGCAGTATGAGAATAAGTAGGCCTTGAACGATACTCGAATCTTTTAAAGTTTTGAGATTCCGTTCTCTTTGCACGGCTAAGATATCAAAAAATCAATAACGATCTTCCATTTCACGAAAGTTTAAGTATTTCAAAATTCACAAAAATAACAAGGAATATTTTCGAAATGGTTCACTTCACAAAAAAAATCATTTTTACATAAATTGTGTGTTTAACAGATGTACATTTTTGTGTAGTAAGATTTGGTCTAGCTCTTTCGGTTTACCAGTTATGCAAAAGTCGTCAAGAGCAAACAGGACTATGTGGGCTATAGCCAGAAAATTCAAAATATACATATCATTTGTCATAAACATATCTTAAACATGTGGTGTTTTAATCAAAATCCTAAGAGCTTTTTTCGAGCAAATCAATACTTTGGAAAAAATTTCCTTGTAAAAGATACTTTAGCGTGGAGAAATTTTCTTCAAAATCTTCGTGTCTCTCCCTTGAAAGATATTAAACTTAAATACCAAATTTCGTTTTTTATCGAATTTCCGCTTTTGAGCTACGCTGCTCACAGACACACACACGCGCGCACGCGCGATTTTTCTGAAAATGCTTTTGTTTGTATCCACGGGGCTTCAAAACATATTTCCGGCCAACTCTCGACATAGAATTTTTGGGTGGGATACAATACCTCCTTTACTTACAATTCATAGTAAAGAGAGTAATAATTGTAAATAACCATCGTATAGAACAGGTGAGTCATTGGAATAATTAATAGAACATTTAGAAACAAAATTGAAGTTTCACAAAATTATGGTAAACCTATACTACCATACAAGTGAGACTTGGACATTAACTAAAACAGGGTAAAGTACAGACTTCATAAAAGAAATTCTTAATAAGTGAGACGGGATATACGAAGAGACACCTAAAAACAAATGAAAGTATAAGAGATGAGTTAGAAAGTTTCAACATAAATGAAAGTTTAAAAGAACTCAAACAAAAGTGGAAAGAACATGTTGAAAGAATCCAGATATCAGACTTACTAAACAAATAATGCAATATTATCCTAAAGGAAGGAGATTGGTGGGCAGACCCAGGAAACAATGTCTGGGGGACTTTGAAGGCGGAACAGGCACTTGATGGACTATGCCACGAAGTGAGGAAGAAGAACAAGAAGAAGAAGAGGAGGAAGAAAGGACATTTTCGACTGCTTCACGGCTGTGCATACTACAATCTAATTCATAAAATTTCAAGTTTGTTAAAATAGTAACGGTCAAACCGGTCAAAAGCAGGTAGCTACTGCTCTGGGCAATAATTTTAACCGCCGACACCTCTGTCTCTCTCTCCCTCTCCCTCTCTCCCTATCTGTCTCTCTTTCTGTCGTTCTTTTTCCTCACAAACACAAAGCTTTACAAATTCAAGCTTAATTATAATTTTTAAACTAGCCCATTATGCAAGTAAACACTGAAGTTTGTTAAAGACAGACTGTTCGTGGTTTTTTCCTTATTTAATACAATGGTTGTTGTAGTTTGATACAGCTGTTATAACTGAGTCATTCCACGTTAAATGGCACAAAATATGGTAAAAATTGACCTTAATATCTCAGATTTTCTTGAAATTATTTTTTACGTGTTTTGAAACAAAATACATTTGATTCGGGGTTTCTTCGTTTTACAAAATATATATATATATATATATATATATAATTTTTGAAATGCTCCAAAAGTCGCGCGCTCCTCATCCTTCGATCAAGCATACCTCCGATTGTAATCAAACAAACTACTTGATCTTTGGCTCAAATTAAATATAAATCGCTGTCTTTCGTGAAGTATTTATTAGAACATTTTATTAATTATTATTAGTATTTTATTCAAATTTTAAGGTTATAAATAAAATAAACTCGGCAATTTAAAAATCTGAAAAAAGAACTAAAAATACACTGAAATTTACTCAATACTTCCAGAAAAAATCACAATGGGGTCTCTAATAGTTCAGCTGTAATTAACTTACTTACAAATCAGTGCAGCGGACTCGTGTGGCAGCGGTGACGGCTACGGTAACCTCACACAATTGGCACCTTCCATTCCGGCGACTGTTAACTGCACGAGGTCCCATGAACGTTGCAACAGTACAGTAAGGAGAATACTGCTAGCTGATACTATTATATCTATTGTCACTATTATATCTCTATTAGCATATTCAAACATTTTTTTTATTATTATTTTAATTTTATTGTTCCAATCTTCAAAAATTGTTAAAATGTTAACCTTTAATGTTTTATCATCTGTTGTGCGGAAGGATTCAATTAATTTTGTAATAATATTATTATTCTCTGGTTCTTCAGTGGACGTTGGTGCATTATCCTCAACATGAAAAACTTTCTTTGCTAGGGAACTTGTCACTCTCTGGAACTTTTCTCGGGGATATCACTTTTGTATTAATTTTATTTTTTTGATAGAGGATTCGCCTATTGAAACTAAACTCTTATTAATATCTTCAATATTATCATGTTGCACAGACACAGAACTGCCTGAAGAAGAAGAAGAAGAAACGGAATTTCCACTTCCTTCGTTTGCGTGGCATTTACTTGATGTATGTTTATCATCACAAGAACCAGAAGCTTCAGATAATAGTTCATTTGACGTAGAATGAAGTTTATACACTTTTATGCGGCATGAATAACACATTCGCACATCCGGAGATTCCGTTAAATTTAGTTTTACCAATAAATGCGACTTAAGTAAGTTACATTAGTTTTGTGAAAAGACTGTTTAGGAAGATTAAAAGGATTTAAACATTTGTCGTTCTTATGCGATGTTCACTGCCACTTATGTAAATTTATACCGAAAGCTTTAAAGATACGACCATCTCCCACCAAAATTAAGTTTAGTGTTTCGTCAGAATTGTTAATAAGAACATTAATTTGAACTGATAAAGATGAGATATAGTTACAATAAGCATCCCTTGCTCACAGCTGGGGTGGATAGCACATGCTCAGATACATACATATACAAATGGATCTCCACTTAATGTCGTCCGTGAGCATTTGCAGGCCTCCAGAAAAAAAAGTTGTAGTAAATGTACTTATTCCACGCACCGTAGTTTCTAATGTCTTATTTTATAGATGAAATGTCAGGGAATGTGTGTGTGTATTCTCTCAAGCTTCCACGGCCAATACTGTTTGATCAGACCAAGATAGTAACCAGTGAAAACAGATGGCGACCCAGAAAAATTAAAGAGGCCTTAGAAATTTCCCGTTGTCCTAAGAATTTTAATAATAATGGTGGCATGCACATTAACAAACTTTGGTTTACGGCCATGGGTAGAACAAAACACAAGAACACCACGTCATTTGTGCCGCAGTGTAATGATTCTATGGCAGTGCCGCAGTGTAATGATTCTATGACGTGACGTAGCAATGCAGAAGGACTGCCGCAATGCAGAGACTGCCCAGCCTATCAGGGCTCACCATTTACCCACCTTTCACCTGTTTGCCAGTATATAAGTTGACTAGCTGCTATCAGTCTGTCTCAAAACTGGGTGGCGCAGAAGCAAGAGCAACAGCTACCCCTAATAACACCGCAGGAAGTTTACAAGCTCATTAGGAAATTACCTAATGGGAAAGCTGCCGGCCCAGACAAAGTGACTAATGAGGAACTTAAGCATCTCCCGAGAAAAGCCCTGGTGCAACTGACCAAAATATTTAACGCCTGTCTGCAGCAAGGCTATTTCCCCTCTACTTGGAAACGAGCCAAGGTAATTATGCTCCCAAAGCAAGGAAAAAGCACCAGGCAACCGCAAAACTACCGCCCCATTAGTCTTTTGTCTGCTATTGGTAAATTGCTCGAAAAACTTATACTTTTTCGACTTCAAAAACAAGTTTCGGCATCTCATGAACTTTCAAATTCACAGTTTGGTTTTCGAAAAGGACATTCTACTGACTTACAGCTTCTCAGACTAACTGATGATGTAACAGAGCAATTTAACAATGGGGCTTCAACGTTGGCGCTATTTCTGGACGTAGAAGCCGCATTCGACCGGTGCTGGCACAATGGCCTTATTTACAAACTGCACCACAATTTCCCGGCTCTTCAAAATTACCTGTACTTGCTGCACAATTTTCTGGAAAAACGCAAGTTCTACGTCCAAGTGGGCCGCTCCTCCTCACGGGAGAGAGTAATGCGGGCTGGCGTCCCACAAGGGGCAATCATGTCACCCTTTCTGTATATATTATTCACTAACGATTTCCCAGTGGACGCCAGATGTAAGGTAGCCATGTATGCTGACGACACTGCAATATACAATCACCATAGAAATCCACGTTTCGGCCTTGCAGAAATGCAACGTTATGTTAACAACTTCCTCTCATGGCAACATGATTGGAAAATCAAAATTAATCCTACCAAATGCCAGCTGATACATTTCTCTAAGCGGCATCACACTTTGACAATGGACCTAACGGTCGGTGGTCAAATATTGCATTGTCGTCGGCAAGTGAAATACTTAGGGGTTACCTTGGACCGCACAATGTGCTGGTCCACCCACATAAAAAATAGCGCCAACAAAGGCAGACAGCGGCTAAAGTTATGCGCCCCCATCTTCCGCAGCAAACACCTGCAATTGAAGTCCAAACTCGTCCTGTATAAGGCTTTTATCCTTTCGGTTGTTCTATACGCGTGTGTGGCCTGGGCAAACGCCTCAAAAACCGCCCTAAAAACTCTCCAAACCCTACAAAACCTGTCTCTCAGGAAAATCCTCTCCGCTCCCATCCTAACCACTAACCGAACCCTTCACCAGGAAACCCAGATCCTATCCATTCCCGAGGCAATAGCGAAAAGAGCCACTGTCGCGTGGGCGCGCATCAGAAACCATGACAACTACGTCATTGCCAATATTGGTAAAGGTGAGCCGAAGCATCGGAAGCACAGCAGAATCAAGATGTTTTAGACGTTGTTCGGCTCACCGACTGATGTGCGTCCACGCAAAGAAGGGCCCTAGGCCGCACACACGCTACCTCAGAGGCCTGCATCCCAGGGAACCATTCAGGAGCTGCAACCTGGTCCGCACAGGAAAACTGCGGAAAAACTGTACATAGTGAAGTGTATATAGTGCAGTGTGTGTGTATATATATTAAGAGCGTGTGTGTGTGTGTGTGTGTGTGCGTGCATGTGATGGGACATATGAGTGGTATGCCCAGGAGTGAGTGCGTGTATATATCCGTGTATATAAATTTAAACAAAACTATCAAAAACAGACAAACATAAAAAAACTGAGAATACGCATTAAAACTGTTCTCGGTGGGCTAAAGCTGCCCACTGTATGGGTTTTTGAACACCAAAGCAAAATAAATAACCAATGTAAATACTGTCAAATATATCTCATGTCAATTTGAGCCTGTAAGCCGGGCCCCTTTGTACCGGCACCGGGCAAATGTCTTTTATAATAAATAAGTTGAAGTTGAAGTTGAAGTTGAAGTCTGTCTCATCATCATTCGGCAACGAATGAGCTCGCATCGTCGTCGCCTCGACTCTACTCGACTGGACCACTGGGAGAACGGAAGAGCCATCTGCGTGACCTCTCACCAGGGAGCAGCCTTGTTGCACCGCGCCTACTCACAAAAGAGCACTTGCCAGGCGGGCGCCTACAGTCGTCGGGAGTGTCCTATAAGAGATCTGGCAAGCAGATTTTAGGGCACTCCAAGCTGAAGGAGAAGAAGACACCACCGAGGCAGCTTTCCCGGAGCTGCCCCAACCCGGGACAGGCAGTGGGCGTTGGCCCTCTACTCGCCAGTCTCCTGGAAGAAGCTCGTAGAGCCCTTCCATCTACCAGCCAGGCCGGAGGAGACTTGACTAACTGTAACAGACTGACGCTACCGCAGCCCCACAAGGTTGTAGCCAAGGGTCCGGACTCAGGTCTGGACCCGGGGTTCGTTGGAACCCCAATAGGCGCGCCGAAAGGCGTCTGGCCCTCTGTGGGGAGCCGAATGGCACCTGCACCGACAAAGACTGACCCCAGTACCAGCAAACAGGTAAGACCTGACATGGTTTCATCTCCCTCGACATCCTCAAACTCGAACCCCTCACCCGGTCCCCGAGTGAGTATCGCCAAGGCGAAAGCCAAGGCACTCACTAGGGCCAAGACTAGGCCGAAGGTTAAGAAGGCCGCAGGCCTTGTTAATCAAGGGACGGCAGTCCCAATCACACCACCAGCTCCCGTCACCCCTACTCCTGAACAGCCGGACGATGATGGCTTTGTAGTAGTACAGAGTCGCAGGAAAAGGTCCTCTGGTTCAAATCCAGACGGACCCGCTCCTTCACAGGAACCTGCAGCGTCCACCCAGCACCAAGCCACACAAAAGGTGGAGAAAATCCCGCCTATTGTGTCTGACCCCTTCCCGAATCACGTCAAAGTGATGAAGGACCTAAGGGGAAAGCTAAGGGCGGAATTTCAGGCAACGCGGCATCCAGGGCGCGTTGTTATTAGAACCACCACCTCTGGGGACCATGCGGCCACAAAGGAGGTGCTAAAGGCGTGTGGAATTAAATTCCACACGTACTCGCTCCAGCGACCCCACGTGGTTCGCAGGGTCATCAGGGGTCTTGATTCTGAGACAGACCCCCAGGATATCCGTGCCGGCCTGATGGACGAACACGGAATCGAACCGCGGTCCGTGGTGCAAAACACCACAACTAAGGTGAAGGAGGGGAAACCTACCAAGGTGCCCCTACCACTATTCCTAGTGGCCATCTTAAAACAAGGGGAGGGAACCCCTAAGATTGACCAGGTGACTTGCCTATACCATACGCGAGTCACGATTGAGCCTTATCACGGCAGGGAGGGGCCGGCCCAGTGCTACAAGTGCCTGGGCTTTCACCACTCCAGTTTTGCCTGTGAGAGGGCTCTAAAGTGTCTCCGTTGTGCGGGCGAGCACTTGGTAAAGGAGTGCCCAGTACCAATGGAAAATAAGAGGTGCGCTAACTGCGATGGTTGCCACATAGGCATCTATCGCGGGTGCCCTAAGCGACTTGCTATAATGCAAGGAAAACAGGGCAAGGCTGACGCTGAGGTCAGGCGGGGGGTCTCTTTCGCCGCGGCGCTGGCGAGACACGAAAGTGCTCTCGCACAGGCCGAGACCGCGGAAGCGACCCCTACAAGCCGGGTCGCCGCCACAGTAGCTGAGCCGGTCCCAGATAGCGCCACACCTACGGTTGCGAGTAGCGAGACTGCTCCAACAACCAGCAGTGCTCCCAAGGAGCAACGTCCCCAAAAGAAGGGGAAGAAGAAGAAGTCAGTGGGTAAAACCACACAAAAACCTGCTGAGGGGCAGAATCTCAACACAAAAGTTGAGAAACTCCCCCCTCCACCAGCACCAAAAGCTCCAGCTGTGACAGCCAACCAGCGACCAGCTGAGCCCGCCAGTGCTGGCCCAGCCACTTCTGAGGCACCAGTGCCACACAACTCGCAACTTTCCGTAGGTGACGCATTTGCATCTGAGGACATGGCCGAGTTCATACAGTTGGCGACCTGGTTCGCAGACTTGGTTCAGCGTTCCCTCCCAGTCCTACGACGCTGCAGGGACACCATCAATAACCCCGAGATTTCCGCTGTGCAGAAGCACCTTACGGTGCTTCAAACGGCTAAGGACCTCTATTCTAACTCCACGAGCTCGTAATGGCGCATAGAACTGTGCGTTCATTTCGAGCTGCGTTCTGGAACGCAAATGGAGTTAGAGACCAGAGACCTGGCCTGTTAGAGTTCGTAGACAGTCACGGGATTGATATCCTGATGGTCTGTGAAACGCACTTGCACGCTGGTGTACAGTTTACCCTGCCAAGTTACGCCGCTCATCGGTCTGATCGGGTCGGCCGACAGGGCGGTGGTACTGCCATATTCATAAAGAACCATCTTACCCATACTCCCGTTACCATTCCTCCGCTACAACACCTGGAAGCAACCGCCATAAGGTTATCCTTGGGCGGGAACGACCTGGTGCTTGTGGCGGTATATGACCCGCCGGATCGCCGTTTCCATGAAGCGGACATTACGGCTCTCCTGAACCTACACCATAGGGTTTGCATTGCAGGCGACTTCAACGCAAAACATCCAAGCTGGCACAGCCGCACCCAGAACGTGAAGGGCCGGGGATTGTACCGTCTCATTAGCGGGAACCCCGCCCTTCACGCGCACGGGCCGAGAGGTCCAACTCACTACCCGGCACGCGGCACTGCCGACATCATCGATTTCGTAATCACCAAAAACATTCCATTTCACTTGGACCTCTCTGTGATTAACGCTCTGGATTCCGATCACAACCCTGTTGTGATCGACTCAGACGTTAATCTCACTGCGCTGGGAGTGCCGGACTGGGTGGAAGAAGTCGACTGGGACGCGGCCGTCCTTGCCCTTCAAAACTCCGTGGAGGCAAATCCTCGAATAGACTCACTTGAGGCTCTCGAGGAGGCAGCCGCGGGGTTTGCAACCTCAGTCCTAAATGCGGTGCGTGCTCACACACACCGCATTCCTACCGAAGCACCAAACCCGACATCTATCCCTGTACCACTTAAACGCCTCATACAAGCAAAGAATGCTGTCAGAAGGCTATGGCAGAGATTCCGACATCCTAGGATAGGAGTAATACACCAGAGGTTCAAATCCCTGGTGAGACGACTCCTAAGAAAACATAGGCAAGCAGCTTGGGATAACACGTTGCGTCACGTCAACCTCCAGGAGAGGAAACCGTGGCGCATCGTCCGAGGCTTGCGGAAAGACAAATCTGTACACCAGCACCCTGTGCATAGCCCTCGGGGAAGACTTGTCTTTGAACCGAGGGAAAAAGCAGAGGCGCTAGCAGACTATCTGGAAACTCAATTCCAGCCCAGGGAAGATCCACAGAACGATGACCACACTGACCTCGTGGAACAGGCGGTAGAAGACTTCTTAGAAGTCGGACCCGCGGGCCACGAGGAGTTTCACATCCCGATAGTTACCCCTCGCGAGGTAACTAACACTATCAAATCACTAAAAGCCCGAAAATCCCCTGGACAGGACCGTGTAACAGCGGAAATGCTCCAACACCTTCCCCATAGAGCCGTGATGCACTTGACCCGGATTTACAACGCATGCCTCAGCATGCGTCATTTTCCAGCTGTCTGGAAACAGGCGCGTGTGGTATGCGTTTTGAAGCCGGGCAAAAATCCGGTCTTTCCATCTAGTTACCGCTCCATCAGCCTCCTACCAGTTATCTCGAAAGTATTCGAGAAACTGTTCCTGTCCCGCCTTGGACCCCTATTAGAGGAAAAAGGTCTCCTTCCTGAACATCAGTTTGGTTTTCGTTCTGGCCACTCCACGACTGAGCAACTACTGCGTGTAGCCGAAAAAGCTTCCCTGGCTTACCAGGATAGGGCTAAAACGGTGGCAGTGTTGCTTGACGTGGAAAAGGCATTTTCTACCACCTGGCATGAGGGGCTTGTCTACAAGCTCATACAGCACGAAATCCCCCCTCCATACATTTACTTGGTGGCTAGTTTCCTACAGGAACGTAGCTTCCGGGTGAAGGTGGAGGGATCATTCTCTAGAGAGAGGCCCATTGGCGCAGGAGTCCCCGAAGGCAGTGTACTGTCACCGGCGCTCTTTGCAGCTTACATGGCCGATCTCCCCACGCACCCAAACACATTCATCTGTCAGTATGCGGACGATCTTATGATCTTCGCTACTAACAAGAATCCGCGCTACAGTTTCCAACAAGTACAAGCCCATCTCCGCGCCATCAGTAGATGGTGCGAGAACTGGCGTATGTCGATAAACCCGGAGAAAAGCTCTGCGATTCTCCTGGCGAATACGATAGCCAACCGGCTCCCGCGAGACCTCGAGCTTCGGCGCCGTCGGATCCCCTGGGTCACTACGGCGAAGTATCTCGGAGTCACGCTGGACCGTCGGCTGACGTATAGACATCACGTCAGGGGCAAAGTACTGCAAGGCCATGCTGCTCTCCGGCAGCTATACCCCATATTCAGATCCCAAACCATGCCCTTACGCCTGAAGCTCCAGTTGTATCAAGCGATCATCCCGCCTCTGGTCCTGTACGGATGTGAGATCTGGGGAGTGGTGGCAAAGTCCACCTTCATCAGACTCCAGACGCTGCAGAACCGGGCATTAAGGATGATCTATGATACCGACTGGAGATTTCCTGCCCATATCCTACATGAACACTCCGGTATCCCGTACATTGTCGACGTGATTAAGACCCGCGCTCGCACAATGTACAACAAACTCCAGAACCACCCTAACCCTCTGGTGAATACTCTGGGTCAATACGACCAGAGAGAGCCACGCCGACTACCATCAAAGAGATTACCAAAGGACATTCTAAGTCCGGCGGTTTAACTCTGAAAATGGGAAAGGCGAAAGTACAATCTGTATTCAAAACAGAGAAAACACCTGTTTCAGTTCACCTCTCAGTGAGTGACTGACGGCCAGAACCCTGGAGGGATTAGCGTGTCACCTGACGGGCCGGCAACGACCAATCAGAAACCGCGCAGAGCCCGCTCGCGGACCAATCCCTTCCAACCACCCCTCCTGCCCCTATAAAAACCCCTCGTTTCCATTAATCTTTTCCCAGTGTAACAAACATCCCTGTAGTAACACCATCGAAACCATCGCGCAGGTTAAGCCGTATAACGGCTAGGTACTGCGGACATGACACACTCGAACGGGGCAAATAAAATTGCACCCGCTCGACTCGAACTGCCTCTGGTGCCTCTGGTGCCAGTCTGTCAACTCTCTTGTAGGCAGGCGCTCTTTTTAGTAATCACCCACTAACATCAGGTTTGCTTCGGCGGTACCTGACTCCACTTTACCCACTCCTCCCCCTCCATTGTAGCGTAGTTAGTGCATGGTAGGGGAGGCGATGTATATCCCTTTCGGATGATCGTCACCAGGTGTGGCGGAGGCGGGGCCACACCTATTTAAAAAAGACAAAAAAAAAAGAAAAAAAAAAACATAGCGGCCGATGGTTCAGGTTCAGTTCATGAGTCAGTCATCAAGTTCATGGGAGAGAGGCGAGTTGACTAGACGAGACCGACTAGCAAGCGCGAATCCCGAGAGCGTGGCGACCGGCCCGCCAGTAACCGGGAAAGTACGCGGCGATCACCGTTCACTGGGACTACACTTTCCCGATGTATTCCCGGGGGGAGAACAAAGTGTAGTCTCCAGCACATCTTACAGTGGTTTTCCCGTAGTTATTCCCGGGAGGATTTATACTTTGCATAGCTGGTTACAGTTAGACTTTCCCGAAGATATTCCCGGGAGGATTGAAAGTGCAGTGTATTTTGTGTAACTATTTTATTGAGTGCACATATTAATTCCTTCAAGTGAAGTGTAAACAGTGTTGTACATATGAGTGAACAGTGTACATAATTTTCGTGTTTCCTGTGTATATTATTTAACCGGTGCTTAGTTTATGGATAGTTACAGTGAAAGTGTTTGTGATATCCTTAGCGACAAGTATAGCGTGGGGTGCGCCTGGCGTTCCCCCGCGCGCAAGGCAGTGAAAGAATGGCAGCAGCGGCACCACATGTTGCCGGGCCGAGTGCCAGCAGCAGACTGGGAGATAGCGGCGCGCCAGCGCCTATACTTATAGACTCCACCACTACAGCCGCAGCAGCACAGATCCAGCCCTCCCCACCCACATTGGTGGACGAGATAGAACACGAAGCACGCATACTGGAGGAAGAGCAGAAGGCAAGATCCCTTGCAAAACTAAAAAAGGAAGTGGAAGAGATTCAAACAGAAATAACCTACTATACCGGAATACTATCAAATCTAGATGCAGACTCCATGAACTTTGGCAAATTTTCTCAGGACCTCGCGTACTGCTACAAAGAGTACGCCATAAAGAAGCGGGAACTGGTGAAACAGAGCGAGGGGTGGAAGATAGCGGCACCCAAGAAGAAAAGAACAAGAGACAGCGGCAGCGACTCTGATGGCGAACGCCCCCAGTCCTCTATTAACAAGAGGCAGCCACGACAATCCACACCGCCCCACCCCCTCGCTCTACGCAACTCGTTCACGCCACTGGAGGTAGCAGAACGCGAGGAGTCGGACTTCCCAGCACTTCCCCCACCCACACAGAATCCCATCACACAGTTCCACAAACCAAAAATCCCACCACACCAGAAGACCCCATCAAAAACCCGCCTCTCTCCTCTCCCCCCTAAGCCAGTCCCCTCCACCTCAACAGCCACACCTACACCCCCGACGACCTCTACAGAAGAAAATCAAAAGCCACCCAGGATTATCATACCGGACACAAAGCAGGCGGTAAAGGTACTACAACTACTAAGAAATAAACTTAACAATGGCTCATACAAACTACAAACAACAAGGGATTGCCTGAAGCTCTTCCTTCAGAGGAAACAAGATGCCGTCCCTACAATGCAGCTCCTGACGAACGCCGGTGTAGAGAGCTACAGCTTCACACCTAGAAGCGACCAGCCCCTTCGGTTTGTCATCAAACGCCTGCCTGCAGATCTGCAGGTAGCCTATATACAGGAGGACCTGGAGCAGAAGGGCTACACCGGCGTCCAGGTACGACAAATGGTGTCCCGCGGCAGGCCTCTTCCAAACTTTCAGGTGAGTCTGGAAAGAACTACCGGAAACCAAAAGCTTTTACAGGAAAGAGAAGTGTGCCATATGATGGTCACCGTGGAGGTCTTAAAAACCTTCCAGAATATAACCCAATGTTTTAACTGCCAACAACTGGGCCACACATTCAAAATGTGCCACATGACCTCCCGGTGTGTCCTTTGCGGTGACCTCCACCGCCTAGCTGACTGCCCAAAAAAGGCCAAGGAAGACGCTGTACCCCACTGTGCGAACTGTGGGGAGGCGCATCCTGCCAGCTACAGGGGGTGCGAGACCTTCAAAATGGAACGTCATCGCCGCCAACTGGCCGCAGCAGCCAGGAACTCTCCTGGTACTCAACCAGGGCCACGCCCCATCCTCAACCCGGCCCTGGTCCAAAAAGGCACCTCTTTCGCAGGAGCCGCCGGAGGACGAAATGCACTTGAGCAACCTCCAAATGGTCCCCCTCCACAACCCCAGCCCTCAGAGGCACCCACCAGTGACCTGGGAGGTTTGAAAGAAATTTTCAGCCTCTTTAAGGATTTAAACCTCCCAGTACTATTACCAAAGTTGCGGCCCATAATCGCAAGATTAAAAAGCTGCAACGATACCATGGAGAAGCTGGAAACCATCATATGTTTAGTCACCACTCTCTTCGAGTAAATGGCAACTTCAAGGGGAGGCATAACTTTAACGCGTGCACTCCTGTGGAATGCAGACGGCATCCACAGGAAGCAACATGAACTTGAAAACTACCTGCGGCGTAACAAAATTGATGTCGCATTCATTTGCGAAACAAAATTACAACAAGAGCAGACTTTTAAGCTCCAGGGTTACCAAATCTTCCGGAACGACAGAATTGGCAGACAGGGGGGAGGGACTGCTATTTTGCTCAGAAACACTGTTGCTCATGCTTCTGTCACGCTACCTGCAATGGTAGCGTTAGAGTGCACAGCACTTAAAACCCGTGTAAATAATCAAACGGTGATGCTGGTAGCGCTCTACCGGCCCCCCAACTCCTTAAATTTCATACCTGACCTCGAACAAATCCTCGCTTTAGAGGAGCACGTTATAATTGCAGGAGATTTCAACGCCCGGCACCCCTGGTGGTTTTCACGCCGGGCAAACGCGGCTGGAAATCTCCTGGTTGAACTTATAACAGATAATGACGACTTAGAGGTGCACATTCCCCCAGACCCTACATTTTGGCACAGAACGGGGCACTTTGACCCCGAAATTTTGGACTTCGTACTGACAAAAAATGCGACACCTTTAATTAACTTTACAGTGTATCACAGCCTGGACTCTGACCACCTTCCCGTGCATTTCGATATACAGGGTGGCATTCCAGCCGGTGCCTCTGGGCCTCGAAGGAGGGCTCAGACCGACTGGAATAAGTTCACCATGGAAATGCACAGGATGGCGCAACCCAAGCTGTCATACTATAGCGAGGCAGACATAGATGTCGCCGTTGAAAACTTCACTGCCTCGCTACACACAGCCAAGAGAAGCGCTACCACTTACACCACAAGACCACCCGGTTTTTGCACTTACCCAGAGGTAGAGCAACTCATTGCGCGGAGACGACGTTTGACAAGACTATGGCGGTACACCCGCCAGCCTGAATATAAAGCGCTAGCAAAATGGCTACGCAACATCATTCGGCATCAAATTAAAATCAACAAAACTCAACAGTGGGAAAACAAAATGCTGAGTACCACCCATTCGGACTCTTCCTTGTGGAAATTATTAAAGGCATTTAAAGTCTCCACGAACGTCAACTCCGCAACTGAGGCGCTGCACACTCATGGCGGCCTGCACTTCTCCGAAGAGGAGAAAGCCGAGGTCTTCGCTGACTGTCTTGAAGATAGATTCAGCGAAAACCCAGTTACCAACCGCGACATAGAACGGGAGGTACAGACATGGGTACAAACCTGGGTGGCGCAGAAGCAAGAGCAACAACTACCCCTCATAACACCGCAGGAAGTTTACAAGCTCATTAGGAAATTACCTAATGGGAAAGCTGCCGGCCCAGACAAAGTGACTAATGAGGAACTAAAGCATCTCCCGAGAAAAGCCCTGGTGCAACTGACTAAAATTTTTAACGCCTGTCTGCAGCAAGGCTATTTCCCCTCTACCTGGAAACGAGCCAAGGTAATTATGCTCCCAAAGCAAGGGAAAAGCACCAGGCAACCGCAAAACTACCGCCCCATTAGTCTTTTGTCTACTATTGGTAAATTGCTAGAAAAACTTATACTTTTTCGACTTCAAAAACAAGTTTCGGCATCTCATGAACTTTCAAATTCACAGTTTGGTTTTCGAAAAGGACATTCTACTGACTTACAGCTTCTCAGACTAACTGATGATGTAACAGAGCAATTTAACAATGGGGCTTCAACGTTGGCGCTATTTCTGGACGTAGAAGCCGCATTCGACCGGTGCTGACACAATGGCCTTATTTACAAATTGCACCACAATTTCCCGGCTCTTCAAAATTACCTGTACTTGCTGCACAACTTTTTGGAAAAACGCAAGTTCTACGTCCAAGTGGGCCGCTCCTCCTCACGGGAGAGAGTAATGCGGGCTGGCGTCCCACAAGGGGCAATCATGTCACCCTTTCTGTATATATTATTCACTAACGATTTCCCAGTGGACGCCAGATGTAAGGTAGCCATGTATGCTGACGACACTGCAATATACAATCACCATAGAAATCCACGTTTCGGCCTTGCAGAAATGCAACGTTATGTTAACAACTTCCTGTCATGGCAACATGACTGGAAAATCAAAATTAATCCTAACAAATGCCAGCTGATCCATTTTTCTAAGCGGCATCACACTTTGGCAATGGACCTAACGGTCGGTGGTCAAGTATTGCACTGTCGTCGGCAAGTCAAATACTTAGGGGTTACCTTGGACCGCACAATGTGCTGGTCCTCCCACATAAAAAATAGCGCCAACAAAGGCAGACAGCGGCTAAAGTTATGCGCCCCCATCTTTCGCAGTAAACAGCTGCAATTGAAGTCCAAACTCGTACTGTATAAAGCTTTTATCCTTTCGGTGGTTCTATACGCGTGTGTGGCCTGGGCAAACGCCTCAAAAACCGCCCTGAAAACCCTCCAAACCCTACAAAACCTGTCTCTCAGGAAAATCCTCTCTGCTCCCATCCTAACCACTAACCGAACCCTTCACCAGGAAACCCAGATCCTATCCATTCCCGAGGCAATAGCGAAAAGAGCCACTGTCGCGTGGGCGCGCATCAGAAACCATGACAATTACGTCATTGCCAATATTGGTAAAGGTGAGCCGAAGCATCGGAAGCACAACAGAATCAAGATGTTTTAGACGTTGTTCGGCTCACCGACTGATGTGCGTCCACGCAAAGAAGGGCCCTAGGCCGCACACACGCTACCTCAGAGGCCTGCATCCCAGGGAACCAGTCAGGAGCTGCAACCTGGTCCGCACAGGAAAACTGCGGAAAAAACTGTAAATAAGTGAAGTGTACAGTGTAGTGAGTGTAAATATGTATATACGAGCGTGTGTGTGTGTGTGTGTGCGTGTGTGAGTGTGATGGGACATATGTGTGGTATGCCCAGGAGTGAATGAGCGAGTGGATGAGTGTATATAAACAAAAAAACGATAAAAAAAAAGAGACAGATAAACATTGAACATACAAAATAAAACTGTTCTCGGTGGGCTAAAGCTGCCCACTGTATGGGTTTTCAAGAAAAAAAAAAAGATAATGAATTAACTTGTAAAAAATGTAAATATTATAACTAATGTTAATTTGAGCCTGTAAGCCGGGCCCTTTTGTACCGGCACCAGGCAAATGTGTCTTCTTCAATAAATAAGTTAAGTTAAGTTAGCGGCGCAGTTTGCCTGTGATAACGACCACGACAAGATGGTCGAAACGTCGGCATTTTATAATTTGACGCGGCAACAACCGGATAGCCAAGATATTTTAAATGTGTGTGTGTGTTTTTTTTTAAACATCGATTTAAATTCTACTTTTGGTTTTACAATATATAGCATAAAAACAGTCCAAAATTTATGTGTAATAATGATTGGTCGAAAGTTGTTAAAAGTGTTGTATTTAACCTTTACAGTGCGCCAAACCCCAACTCTATATGGCCTTAGAGTAACAAATGATTTTATATTACGGAGCGCGCAGAAATTGCTTAATTTGTAATAGCCATAACTAAGCGAATAATTTAAAAATATGTAAATAAAAAGATACGTGTCTCCTTGTTTGATGCCTATTATTCATAAAAAAATTCAACCTCCAACGAAAAACTCGGGTTTTACGGGTGTGCGGTTTGACGTGGAATGACTGAACTACAAAAAACATAAACAAAATAAAGAAAATATAATTTTGCCAATCAAACTGGTTTGTTTTATACAAAGGTTGTCAAGATTAGACATACAAGTTATTTATCTTCATTTAAACAACCTTAAAAGTGGAACAAATTTTGCAGATACAAAATAAAAATGTAGAACTGATAGGTAATACGTATAAAGTATTAAACCATGGCGGACATAAAATTTAATGGCAGTAACTCGACACAATATGGAATCAGAGGCTTGCGACGCCTTGCGGTGTTGTATACTTAAACACCCTGTGACATCACGCTGTAAATATAATTTGCTCCCAAACAATTTATTTACACAACAGGAAAAAGAATAGTGATGGTCAGGTATCAGTCGCCATTAAATTTTGCCTCTGCCATAATAGATAAAGTGTAAAACAAAAATATAAAACAAAATACACCATTTTATTAAACACACATCTAGAGAATATAATCTATATTAAAGTATGGGGCAAATTGTATTATGGTATTATGGGGCAGTCTTCTGCACTTGTCTATAAATTTGCAACTTTACAGCACATTACCTTCAATGTCACTTTTATGCATTAGCTATCTTGTTCTTCTTCTTCTTACCCTCCCCTTATGTAGGACTTACACCCCCTAGGACTTACAAGCCAGTGCCTAAGGTCAGACGCGCATTAGCTATGTAGTATGTGTAATAGATATTTAAAGATACATTTATAGAGTAACTAAACGTGCAAAATAAATCGTTTCACTCTACCGGATTTTACGCAATAGCGCCTAAGATCTTCCTCCGTTAAAACTTTCCAGGGTCAAAAAACAAGTGTCCTCTTGCAACCACAGTTCTCAGCATACTGGCTACTATCTATTCATTCTAAGGTTGATCCGCGCGAAACTGAACCCAGGTGGCCAGTTCACAGTTATAATGTATCCTTCCGCCATTCGCGCCAGAAATACTGTCACAACCACGTGGTGAGAGCATGTGGTACGTAACAGAAAGGAAACGATCCCTTATTCCGTCAATTTAAAGAGTGACTAACATGTAACTAGAGACGATAAGATTGATAGTCACAACAAAATAAACGATGCACATGTCATAATTATTATTTTTCTTTGCGAGCACTGTTTATACTGGTACTCGAAAAACCGGTGAACTCAGAAGTTTATTTCGTTACTTCTTTGACGGGAATAGTTGGATATTTCTCACACAACTTATAATACACGTTCAACACTATTGTTTTTTCACCACTAGTCAATGGTTTTCCCGCCTTATGCTTTACATAAGTCGACGAAAAGCAAAGAGCTAACTCACCGCGGCCGTCCGCCATGATTCTAAATAGAAACTGCTGGCTGTAAACAATACTCGGATATCAGGTAATTCCACGAGTTGCATGTTGGAACTTGTAGCTCTGTTTATCAGTATACATCAGCGTTAATTAAGCTCTTAAGTATTTGTGTAGAATATTACATCATTTAACGATAAATCCAGTCTAAAACTGAGATTACTAGGATGGGACTACTTCCCTGCACGCATTGCTACCGTGTTGTACCACGGTGCACAGGTCACGTGGGTTTGTTTTGACGCGAACAAACCTAAGACTGAACCTAGTTTAGTCATGTTACCTGCAGGTCTATAGAGTGGTCTAGCAGTGTCTCCACGGAGTCGACAGTAAGTTTAGAAAAACTGAGATGTCCCATTTTCCAACCCCATGCCACAATACCACCTTTTCCTCTTATTAATAAGCTGTAATAATCTTTATCCTATTTTTTTCGCACCTAATATTCTTTTGTCCCTCAAAAATCGGCGTTCTGGGTAAATTCCTAGTTGAACCTTTTGTAAATCGGGACATGCCCACTGTTGCTTTTTTCCTTTCTTTCCTTTTTTCGTATTAATGTTGGAAAACTGACTTTCTGAGTTAACAGTTTACCACGCAGTTGGAGCTGGGAGAAACCGCCCGAAACACGAACAGGTGGTTTACAGCGTCGATAACCGAATATGTGGATCTAACAGAACACCTAGCTGATATGAGCGTGTATTGTGAGCAAGAACAAGGAGCGGTATTGTGACTCTTGCGGCTTAGATAACGCTACTGTGCTCAAAGGCATCTCACCTAGATACCTTCTCAGCGAGACACACGGGCTGCTGCCTTCGGCTTTCAGATGCTAACGTTCACTATCAACGAATCAATAACCACAAGTGTCGATCATTTGTGCAGACCTTAATTTAGTCATTTCATTCATGTACTTTACTGTTATAGGAAAGGTACTGAATTTAACTTCTACACAGTATTTCAACTAGGTATTAGTGCTTGATGCAAAAGTTGGACTCATTTTGAGCTAACCTGAATACAAAAAATCTGATGTGTTGCACTCACATGACTTTCACTACTCTTGTACTAACCATTCTTACAAACTCTTATTCCTATATCTTCTTCGTGTTAGTTGAGATAAATATTTGTACAAATTATCTTATTGCTTATTCCCTTGTAGGTGCAAGGGGAATATTAGAATACACTAGGCTTTGAGTGATAGATCTTTTAAAGCTTTGAGATTCCGTTCTCTTCGCACACTTATATAAAAAATGGACAACGATGATCCATTTCACGAAAGTTGTTTTCCGAAACTTACACACATAACAAGGAATATCTCCGAAATCGTTCACCTTACAAGACAATTTATTTGGACACAAATTTTGTATTTTAGCAAGATCTACATTTTTTGTATAGTATGATTTGGTCTATCTCTAACGGTTTACCAGTTATGCAAAAGTCGTCCAGAGTAAATACGACTACAGGGGCTATAGCCAGAATATTCAAGATATACATTTCATTTGTCATAAAAATATCTCAAACATATGACATTTTAATCAAAATCGTTAGAGCCATTTTCAAGAAAATCAAAATTTTCGAAAAATGTTCCATGTAAAGGGTAGTGTAGGGTGGGGCTATTTTCTTCGAAATCTTCGTGTCGCATCCTTGAAAGACATTAAACTTAAAAAACAACTTTCGTTGTTAACCGACTTTTCGTTTTTGAGTTATCCTGTCCACAGACACAGACGGACCTTTTTCTAGAAATGCTTTTTTTTTTTCCAGGATTCAGGGGGTCTCAAAACATGTATTTCCAGTGAAATATCGACATAGAATTTTTGGGTGGAATACAATACTTCCGCTACTTACCAGTAGAGAAAGTAAAAATATGTACACTGGTATCGCCTCCTCTGTCCACTCCTGTACATACTATGGTGCAAAACGCATAGGTATTCTCTATCTACTTTATGCTAATATACATAAAGGTTTGTAGCTTTATATACATATATTCAAGTCTTTTAAGATTTGGGCGCTATGTGATGGCTTTGAAATTCCATTCCCTTTCCATGTCCAAGGCATTAAAAGACGAATAACAACTTACCATTGGAGAAAAGTACGAGTATTGGCAAATTCAAACGAATAGCAAACAAAATCTTGGAAATGGTTCACTCCACAAGCATTTGGCATCAATTGTATATTTTAACGAGTGAGTGAGTGCGTAGTGTTTAAGGGCCCGTCGACAGCTAGGTCATTTGGGCCCCTATTTTAACGAGATCTATAGTTTTTGTATACTAAGATTTGGTCTATCTCTTATGGTTTATCAGTTATGCAGAAGCCATCAAGAGTAAACAGGGCTACATATACTATAGTCACATTTGAGAAAATCAAAACCCAGACGCCGCTTCCTCCATCATAAATACCACATACGGGTCGCTGGGATAAAATTAAATATATCACTGACTTTACAGCGTGATCACAGTAAGGCATGATAAGTATGTGATTAGATGTGTTGAATCACCCGCCATAAAATTTTGTCAGGCATAGTTATTCTTGCACAAATGTCGCCCTCTGTGGACCGGGGATAACATGCTCAGGTTTCCGAGGTCGCGAGTTTAAACTCGGCGGAGGGCGATGCATTTTTTTTAGCGTAAAATTTCGTAGCTTGGCTTCCTTGGAATGGAAGTAAACTGATGGTCTCTTGTCGTAGATCTATGACACCTAAAAAAACCTCAAGCGTGATAAAGAGGCCTTGAGCAAAATTAAGTGGTCCTTCAGGCCCAATATACAATAGGATGCTAAGAACCACAACATAAATAAAAACTCAATTTCAATTTCTTGCACAAACGTTGGCTACACAGACTATTTTATACACTAATCAGAAATACTTCCAGTGGTCTAGCATTCAGCACCAAGCCCAATTTCCATGGAAGGGGATGAAGTTCATTAGTCTTTTGTTAATCATGCAGCCACAGAGCCGATGGTTAACATCACAATAGACAATAAAAACAGAAGAGATTGCAAACTCCATTTAGGCATTTGTACGAGTGACGTCATTAACCTCGGGCTCATCGCTATTCAAGCACATCCATTCTACTCTTTTTTGTTATTTATTTTTAAATTAGTATTCTAATGTATGGCTCTTTGATATGTTACAGCTATTTAACTCGTTTTATATTTATTTTCCATGTAGTTTTAGGAATTTAAAGGGGTCTGTTATACCAATTTATTCTTTGTAAATTTAATGGTCAATGATTATATTTGCTAAAGCTGAAATAAAGCTTTTTATTATTCCAAGCATTTGGTTTAAGAGAACAAAAAGCAATAAATTCATAGGTTTTCCTTTGCACTATACAATCGATGCATTAGCTTCATTATTGGAGGGTAGAATGACTGCCTCGCACATGTGAATTCCCGGGTTTGAATCTCGAATGGGTCGAGTTCATTAGAAAATTTGTTTCTCCGGGGGTTTTCCTAATCTGCAGACGGCGAATGTTGATTAATTTATTCAGCAGTATTGACCCGGGTTCATCTAAATTCTAAACAATATTATATCATTCTGTACTAGATTAAAGGAATTTAAATGTCCTCCAAATGTTACTAATATATAACATATCTATACTGCAGACCCAACGATTTCTATCAAAATATCACAAATCTGTGTTAATGTGAACTATAATATATATGTCATCATTATTATTAGAGTGACAAATCTGAGTCACAATTTGTTTAGGATTGTGTTACAGATGTAGCGAGGTATACAGTTTATCGTTGAGACAAATGACAGCTGTCAGGAGAGGGTAAACATAGTATAATCTCTCACCAGTCTCGTTCTTCATTGCAATAGAAGGAAAGTGCACGTTGTATCAAGGTGAATAAGTGATACTGAGAGCGTGCGGTTTTTAGCATCGAATCTGTTCTATCGGGTATGTTCTATTCAATAACACATCATTTGTTGTTCCTTTCCGTCGATTTGTGCTTCACAATTGCTAACATAATATGATGCATATAAATACCGTTCAAAATGTAAGTAGACTTTTAGTAAAGAGGGGCACACGGAGTCGCAAGATATCTTAATGATATATATATATATATATATATATATATATATATATATATTATAGTTCACATTAACACAGATTTGTTATATATATATATATATATATATATAGTGAAGTTCATTTAAAAGTATCAGTAACCGCAGAAGTGTTTGCCTTTTTTTTTCTGTTTTATTCTTTTGTGTGTAGACATATCGAAATGTGACTAATAATTGAAGTGTATAAATTATACTCAAATGAGCCCAAGAGAGACAGAACTTTTATGTACCAGAATTACCTTTCAAGAATATAGGGAAGTCTCGGAAGAAATATTAAATCACCCCAACCAAGACTGGAATTCCGGATGTCTTGAATGCTACTCCCATACCACAGAAGAGCAATACTCGATTTATTTCGTGGCACAACAGCCAAGACCTACCACCCGACCGTTGACCGTTGACCGCTACTTTTCAATCAAGTAGCCCCTTAATTGGCCTCACAGGGACCTAATGAGGCTGAGTGCACCCCGGACTAGGTCTCCCAGCGCACAGTGTGTAATTTTCACAATCTAGGTGCACAAAAATCAATTTATGACTTCTTTAGAGTGACAAATCTGAGTCACAATTTGTTTAGGATTGTGTTACAGATGTAGCGAGGTATACAGTTTATCGTTGAGACAAATGACAGCTGTCAGGAGAGGGTAAACATAGTATAATCTCTCACCAGTCTCGTTCTTCATTGCAACAGAAGGAAAGTGCACGTTGTATCAAGGTGAATACGTGATACTGAGAGCGTGCGGTTTTTAGCATCGAATCTGTTCTATCGGGTATGTTCTATTCAATAACACACCATTTGTTGTTCCTTTCCGTCGATTTGTGCTTCACAATTGCTAACATAATATGATGCATATAAATACCGTTCAAAATGTAAGTAGACTTTTAGTAAAGAGGGGCACACGGAGTCGCAAGATATCTTAATGACATATTAAGTGATTATTTCTGAACTGAATCATTTTTGGTTAGCTGCGCAAAGTTGTGCATTTATTCAAAATAAGTTATTTTCAGTAGCGTGACCCATTTTTTTCTATTTATTTAAATTAGATAAAAGAAACAATACTTTGAAATTACAATCGGCTGTACAATACTAAACCATTGCTGCATTTTGGTTACGGTCTTTCACTTGGTAAAGCACATTACTGTTCATTGCATGATGTCATTACCTTTGCTGGTCCTCCATTTGCTTTCATCTGGCAACTGGGCGATGACACTTCCGAGATGGTGATACCTCAATCCAGCTGGCACAATCCTTTACACAGAAAGGATCTATGTTAGGGTGTAGCATCAAGAGAAAGTCACGTTTTTTCCTTTTGAGGCGCGTCCTATGTTCTGTTAAAAATCTCTCAAGGCCACGGACACTAGGAAATGGATCCTGCAACATATAGTGGATATAGCCCATAATAAGCCATATTTGGGCAAAGACGTGTTGTTTCACCTGGATATCTAGCTGCAGGATCGCCCTGCGAATGGTATTAGGGTTATCTGCCCTGGTAATGCAGCGGATTTTATGTTGTATCCGATGCCAAGTTTCGGGAATGCACGTTGTAAGAGGGTATTGAAGGGTGTCAAGGTTGTTGCATCGAGAAAAATACGGTGAATTGCAGATGTTGTGGCGATATTGTTTTTCTGTTGTGGGTACTATGGCATTGAGCATCTTGTAGGCAGAGGCCTTCCAGTCCGCTGGGATATCAGCGTATCGAAAAACTCTCCAGATATTCTTCCAAGGAATATTGGGATATTTTCCCTCTATTGTGGGAGTAGAAGGAATCCGTAACAGCAGATGACGGTAGAGGATCTTTGTAGTAGGAATTGGATCCCCAGAGACGAAATTCGCAGGTAAAGTGGTAATACATTTCACCATCCGGCGATAAATGGCATGGTTCATTAATGTTCCAGTGCTGGAGTGTAGTTGTTTGCTGTCCTTGAATTGTCCCATCTGTAAGGAAGTTCTAATTAACAGTGCTGAACATTTTTCGGAAACCTTAATGAGTCCTAGGCCTCCATTCATGATGGGACGCCACAGCTGAGATTTTGCCACTTTATATACATGTCCATTCCACAGATAATATGACACTGCCAGCTCGATGCGCTGGGAAATCTCTAACGGGATGGGCAGAATTTGGGCCAAATACCAAATCTTGGATAATCCCATGAGGTTAACAAACCAAACTCTCTGGAGAATGTTGAGGTTTCTACTCAAGTTGCGCTGTAGGGAGTAACGGATGCGATTGAGTAAAGATGTCCAATTTAAGTTGACCATTTCTGTGACGTTCGTGGTGACTTGGAGGCCTAGAATAGTGACGTGATCTTTAATGGGAACATCATCCACAGTTAACGTCCGAGGCCAGGTCCCAAAAGGTATCAGGGAGGACTTCTGATAGTTAATCTTCGCACAAGATGCCTGTTCATGAAACTGTAATATGTGAGGAAGTAGGAACACTTGATGATGGTAGCGGAGTAGCAGAGTCATGTCATCGGCATAAGTCTTTATGGTGAGCAGTCTTGTCGGCACTGTAGGTGAAAATAAGTGTTTCTTCATCAATCGCACCAGAGGTTTGGTGCAAACTGTAAACAATAACATGGATAATGGGCAACCTTGTCGTATACCACTCAAAATGGGAATCGGCCTAGTAAAATATCCATTTATATGTATTCTGGAGTATGCAGACTTGTACACTATTTTAATGGTTTGCAGGATACGATCAGAAATACCCATGTGCTGCAAGACACCAAAAATGTAATGATGGTCAATATTGTCGAATGCTCTCTCGAGGTCTAATGACAACAAGGCCGCCTCTTCCTCAGGATGTTCCTCGAGATATACCACAGCATCCCTTAATTGTATCAAATTGTGTGAGATTTTCCTGTCTGGAAGTCCACAAGTTTGTTCCGGTCCAATCAAGGCTGGCAGTACTTTACGCAATCTGTTGGCTAAAATCTTTGTAAAAATTTTAAAATCAGTATTCAGTAGTGTTATCGGCCTAAAGCTGTTAAAATGTTATGGTTTTTTATATTTTGGAATTAAAATTACAATTCCTTCATTAAACCCTGACAAGTCACTCATGGCAAAAGTGGCATTCATCAGTTGCAGCAGACGGTCTTTAATGATCGTCCAAAATACTTTGTAAAAACTATAGCTAATACCATCTGGTACTGGTGCAGAATTGTTGCTGGCTTTAAAAATCACGTCCCGAAGTTCATCCATGGTGATAGGTGCGTCCAATTCATCCTTATCAGTAGGATTCACAATTTTATTGATAGCCTCATAAAGTACTCTTTTTGAGGAATCAAGAGTAGGATGTTCACCGTATTGCTGTCGGAAGTGTTCCTCTGCCCCTCGGAGAATTTCAGGCGTAGTGCGTAGGAGAGTAGCATTGGTAGTAGAAATATCACATATGAATTTACGTTGGTGTCGTTTCTTATCCGAAGCTACATGGTACAAAGCAGCACGCTCATCATCGGTAATAGGCAGGGCACGAGAACGCACCCGTATACCATCTAAAATGGACTCCTGAATTTTACGTATTTTTAATTTTATCGCAGTTATCCTGCCACTGACGTCATTGCCGGTACTCTTTGATTAGTTAAATCATGTAACAGGGCGTAATAATAGTGTTGGCTATTAGCTCGTTCGGCAGCCTTAGCCTTACCAACACAGTTGAAGAAGGACTGTATCGCTGGTTTATAAATCAAAAGCCACTGTTGAAGCTCCTGGTAGTGAGACCTGGACGCTCGTACGTTAAGGCTTTCCCAAGTTTCACGAAACTGTTGTTGTACGTCCTCATAATATAATAGAGCATTATTTAATTTCCAGTAGCTTCTACCAAGGATGGGCAAAGGAGTGGATGCTGTCATCTTCACAATTACGGCATGATGGTCGCTTATTGCGGCAGGTACAACAAGGACATTCCGGATGTTGGTTCGATGAAGGCTATTAACATAAATTCTATCAATTCGTGAAGCGGAGGTAGCACGACAGTAAGTGTAGCGAACTTCATTTCCATGTAGATATTCCCAAGTGTCAGTTAACTGCAATCCCGGAGACAGGCGCTGTAGTGCGGGCGATGGATTATAAGTTCCTCGTTGGTCCTTGGCATGTAACACGCAGTTAAAGTCACCACCCAGCAACAAGTAAGTATAGCTGTGACGAAAGAAATATGGCATCTCATCTGCAATGAGAGATTCGCGGTCTCGTCGTTTATTGGAGCCGGATGGCAAGTACACATTCACCACTAAGATGTCATTGTCTATTACCATAGCTAAAATGTGTCCAATAGGATGTTCCTCATGATGGGTAATTCTCAAAGTCGATCTGTATATTATTGCTGTGCCCCTATTGTCAATGCCTACATTACAAATGTAGTTATACTGAGGACCAAGGAAGTTTAAATTATCGGAGTAGGATGTCAATATCATGGCTGAAAATAAAATTATTGAGAAGTTGTTGTTTAGCAGTACTGCGTATACCATTGACATTTAAGGTGGCATAAATACGGGTATAAGTCATGCAAATTAAGTAGATGAGGTAGAATAGGAACAGCCAAGAAGAAACATCAGGCATTATGATAGTGGTGTGGGAGTACCCGGGTCATTTTCGAAAGATTCTTCAGTTTTCTCTTTCTTTCGGTTACCCTTGCTACTCTCCGTACGTCTCTTTTTCACGCGGGGGTCGCGGCTTCTAATATTATTGGGAATTGTGGGCACTACTTCCATATCGGTCGTTAGTGGAGAGTCTGCGCATGTTTCTGATGTTAGATTTGAAGTTTCTGGTGTCACCTCGGAGGGTTCCTCTGCCATTGGAATAGTGGTCAAGTTCGTTATCGGGGCATCACTTTGTGCATCAGCATCATCAATCCGTAAATTTTCAGCCTGTTTAGGATTGATCACAGTTTCCCTCTATGATTCGACCACGGTATCTTTTCCTGAAAACTGAGCTGTAGTTACTTGTTCTTTATCAGTAGTCGTCATTTCTGCTGAGGTCATAACTGTGTCTTGTGGCAACTCCACCGGTACCCGTCTAATGGGGAAGTCTCCCTGTACTAGTTTAGACCATGTGGGTGGGTCTGTTAGACGTGGTGTCTGCGTGATTACCCTCCGTCTTGGACAGTTGTTTCGTAAATGTCCTGTTTCCCTACACACCGCACATGTAATTGGTTGACCTTCATAGCTTATAAAGCTTTTATATCCGGCAATATCTATATATGAGGGAATATGCTTTTTTAAATCTATCTTTGCAGTGCGTACTCCGTTACTGATTTTGTATCGAAGCGTGGGCCCCCAAGTATCCATGGATAGTGCTAGTACTGTGCCGTAGTTTCCTAGATGTTGTCGTACAATTTCTTGGTTTAAATCCTTGGGTAAATGGTATAATTTAACAATACGAAACCCTAGACCTGCCGTTGTTATGGTGACTTTACTTCTTTGTCCATTACTATAGGTAAAAATTGACTCACCGTTAGTGTCCTCGATGGCCCTTTTTACTCGCATCGCTTCCTTACACTGGATGTATATTTGCCGGGTGTAATTGTTTATCTGAATCATTTCCAGCTCCTCTTCTTCAAATCGAAATATATCGTGAATCCATTCATGTAGCTCGTATGGAGACGGTTTCGGAACATCACGATCCACAAACGTTAGTACTAATGTGTTCTTTCGTTCTATATACATTTTTTACTTTACTAGAAAATCGCACTTATTTAACACACAAAAATGTCTAATGAAAACCAGCACGTTATAGCTGGTGCAAAGTCACGTAAGGTGAAGGTCAAAACAAGCGAACAAAGCTCTTGCCAAAACACGACCTCTCCCTACACACGCTGCTTTGCGACTGCTGGGCAACGACTTTTCAATGGCTGGTTGGAAAACAACAAAGAGGCGCGAAATGAAGAAATACTTAATCATGCTGTTAGTGTTTTACGCTTGGAAAATTGCCCACATGATATCAAAATTGTTATTAAAACTACAATTAAAGACTTTTTGTCGAGTATTCAATCGTCGCTGATCAAAATGTAACAGGTATTGTAGTTGATTCTTACAAAGGTATTCACTGTGACTTGACAATGAGGTTGCGTTTCCTGAAGCAATTCCAGTAGCATTATTTGCTTCCGGAATAATTGCCATTTTATGTTTAATTTTCCCTATGTTGAATCTTCCATTGGTACGTCACCTATGATCATTGAAAAAGATAATATATTTTTCACACACGTTCATAAAGATATTATTTTCTCAAAGTTACCGAAAGTTATAAATGTCTCCATTTCACGTGGCGGCGCTGTGGTCGAGTGGTTAGACCGCTCGCCTATCACCAATTCCAGAGATCGGCCTGTGGTATTCGTGATGGACGAAGCGGTGTCTGGGCGGGTTTTCTTCGGATTCTCCAGTTTCCCCCGCCACTCATTCCACCAATTGCTCCATCAGTTTTCCATTCATCGATTTCGCCTGCATTTCATGTCATCCTCTTCTTCAATTGGCTGACCATCCACTTCCAGGTCTTCACTCTATCCGGTCCGGTCCGCAGTTACTCTGCTCCCCGACAGGCGTCTGACCCTAGGCACTGACTTGTAAATCCTACATAAGGGAAGGGTGCTCAGGAAAAGAAGAAGTCCATTCCACATGCATAGTTATGAATGGAATGATTAGCTTGTTTATATAACTAGTAAAATGTGGATAACAGTGAACTGATGATAGTTGGATAAAGTCATACGACTGTCACACATCACATTTTAAAGAGATGATGTTAACCAGTTTTGAATGGCAACTGTAAGCTAATATTACTCATACTGATATATTAATAAAACTAGAGCATGGATGGATTTCTTCCGGAGGCAAATGGATCCATAAAACGAGGTAATTCAAGATAGGATAAATCCATGACATTGAAATAAGCAAAAGCAAGAGAGAGGATTACGATTTTGCTCGTCACGGATTTCTCCACCCCAGGGAATTGTAAGAATCCCTTCGTCATATTCAAGATTCTATTTCGCAGCTCGGTACAGACACTTCCTATGCCTTTGGGACGCTATTCTTCTGCAGTATAGCCACATAAGAAATGTGATAAATCCCTTAGATAAGGAGTTTTACCCATAATTACTATAATAAAGGAGAGTTATGGATATTGGGAAAAAAAGAGAACGATAGAAAAAGTCCTGAGAGCTGTTGGAAGATGGACAAAAAAGGTACAAAAAATTGCGAAACAATAAAGATTGGTGTAAAAGAGTAAAAATTAATATATAAGAGTAAAAATAGAAACTGGAAAGGACACTAACAATGAGTTAGCGCGCAAGAATACCAAGAACACAGTCTCTGTGCTTACTACTAGCATCCAAATCCTTAGGTTCAGCTTTCGATTCTCAGCTGGAGATTTGAAGTTTTTCTTAGCCAGAATTATTAGTCCCTATTCTCCTTAGAGTCTGGATGGAGTGAGTGTGTGAATGTGTGTGCGAATTTAATATTTATAAAGAAAAACTCAACGTAAACAAACTGAAAGATACACAATACAACGAGCGACAAGTGTTCCCGATGAGCAATTGTTCCGATGGGAAAACTCTGATGTGTTGCACTCACATGACTTTCTCTTCTCTTTTACCAACTATTCTTACAAACTCTTATTCGTCTATCTTCTTCATGTTAGTCGAGATAAACATTTGCCCTATTGCTAATTTTCTTGTAGGTGCCAGGACAATATGGGAATACAGCAGACTTTGAGCGATAGTCAAATCTTTTAAAGGTGGTTGCTATTTGAAAGTTCTGAAGTTCCGTTTTCTTTGCACGACCAACAGATGAAAAAGATAATAACAATCTTCCATTTTAGAAAAGTTTAAATATTGCCAAACTCACACAAATAACAAGGAATATCTCCGAAATGGCTCACTACGCAAAAAATGCATTTGGACATTTGTTTGTTCTAACAAGATCTATATTTTTGTATAGTAAGATTTCGTCTATTTCTTACGGTGTATCAGTTATGCAAAAGTCATCCAAAGTAAACAGGACTGCATGGGGTATAGCAAGGAAATTCAAAATATGAATTTCATAAAAAATATTTTAAACATAATGCATTTTAATAAAAATAGAGCAATTCTTGAGAAAACCAAAATTTTCGAAAATTTTTTTACATAAGGTTTAGTTTAGGATAGAGGAATTTTCTTCAAAATCTTCGTGACAGATATTAAAGTTGTTAACTAGCTTTGGTTTTTAACCGACCTTTCGTTTTTAAGTTATACTATTCACAGACAGACAGACACACACACAGCGCGCACGCGCGTGCGGACATTTTTCTAAAAATGCTTTTTTTTTTTTTTTTCAGGGGGCCTCAAAACAATAAGTCCCACGTCGTATTGGAGCGCGGTTTTTTCAAGTTGATATTTCCAATATGTAATCTGTGTTTATTAATAGTCTGTTCCATATGTTATCGTCTGTCGGGCACACACACATAGGCTGTCTTGAATCACCACTCGCATCTGTATTTGTTCCTAATAAAACAGGGGTGGTTTAGCAAACTGTGCCTATTTGTGTGTCCGACAGACCACAACATATGGAATAGACTATCAATAAACTCAAGCTCCATGTTGGAAATGCCGATCTGTGTAAACCACGCTGCAACACGACGTGAAACTTAGAAATATTCTGCTCTTCTAATGCGCTCAATCACTTTTTCCAGCGCTGTACAGAGCTAAAGACTACATTTTAAATTGTTGCCAGGCAATTAGCTTTTGTGACGAGGTTTACAGTACAGTTTACAGTTTCATTAATGAAAAATACCAACAGACGTAAGCAGATGCAAACAATCCAAACTGTGAGCAGCGTGTCTGTATAGTCATGGAAATTTGGATTGACGAAACTTAAAGTAACCGTTCTAGATCTAAATTTACTTATCTGAGTAAAGTGGATGATGTTAGGTTAATTGCCAAATTAATATTTTACTGCAATGAGTCTACGAGGATTCTCAGATTATTTATTTGAGTTTAAGGCTAAGTTTCAAAATTAATGATAAACGAAAAACAATATTCTAAGAAAGGTGAGAATATGTTTCACATGCTCAACTGATTTTAAGTGTCCAACATTCACCTACAATCACAATGATGTTACAATGTTATTCTTATTGCACAATACAGCACGACGAGGGGCTTTTGGTAGAAGAAGAGAGTGGTAGGACAGCACATAGTTCATTGGAGTTGATTACATCACAGTTTGCACCGGCGCCCCCAGTCGCTTGTTAGTGACGTCACTTATGCCAGGCGCTAGGATGGTTGACCGCCATAGTGGGACACCCAATTTGCTCGAGGCGAGGTGCTGAATTAGCTGGCTGATAGATGGTGGTTGCAACCCCACCCCGAACGACAGCAATTGATGACATTCAGTTTACCGCAATACATCCTTCTTGTGGGCATCTGAAACTTGACCATGTAACCGTCGACGATTCTTTGGGTCCAACGACAATGTTTTAGAATTTTTGAAAAATAATCCCTTTCCCTGTAACAAATATACATGTCTTGGAATAAGACTCGGTGTTCATTTTATTGAATAGTGGTTTATATTTCTCAATTAGACTTACTAGTTTCATCTCCTTTACTGAGTATCCTGATCAAAAGCTCGTTACTGAGTGCTTTTCAAGCAAGGCGTTTAAACAACATATGGGCAAAGCTGATAAACGCAAAGGCGCTGTTAACGAAGTGCTTTGATTTCCAATGTCTGTACTCAGAGCACAAATAGTAATAGACATCGAATTTCTGATTGTCTGTAGGGACGTGTCTTCTGATATAGGTCTCCATCAGATTGGAAGGGAACACGTTATTTCCCCTCCCTTCCAGTTGAGGAAAGTAGCTATAACTATGCGTAATTAGCCAATGAGTTGACAACGCCAACATAGGTATGCACCAGTGAGGTGACAGTATCAGCCAAGAAAATAAAAACATGACGTAACTAGGTACCTTATAAACGGTAAGGAATGAGGTGTCCGCAAAAAGGCAATGCTGATTTCTTTCTGTATGTCTATACCAGCTACAAGCTCACATGCTTCGATCACTTTAAACAAAACGGTAGATTGACAACAGAACAATAGTCTTAGGGTATTAAATAGAGATAACAATGCAGTGATAACATTGTCCGTGAATTTCCATTCAGGAAAAACCTGTCTGAAACATTTAAATTTATCACGGATTCATTTGTTCTTGCATTTTCACAAAAAAGGATAATGAGTTTGAAAAATGTGTCATTTACTAAAGATAAAATAAGCAGTTTTACCTTTTTAAGGAATTGAAACGTATATAAGTGTAAGAGATTGTAATGTGGCGGGTGGAGAAAAGTTCACAAAACAGTTACCAATGTTTCTAAAGCTGTAACCGATGGACATTTGAATATACTCCTAACAATGTAGGCATTGACTCGCTGAGGCAGAAATTCTTCCTAAGGTCTTGCGTTTCGCACTCAGTGGTCAGATCTTCAGCAATATCAGTTATCATGCGCCATGGCTGAGAAACTGAAGTCAGTTGGGTTAATATTGCATGAAGACTTTAAGATTTCTTGTTAAGGCTTTAGATAAGTGAGGAAGTACTAGAAAGTTTGGCGTGGCTACACATGAAAATAAATCTACCTTTATTCTGAGCCTCAGCACCACAAACTTATGTAAAGTTATTTCTGTAAGCTGCTACAGAAAAAATTGATGTGCTACATTAACAGGACCATCTATCGTTTGTTTTTATCTCTATTCGATAAACTATTCTTATGAAAACTTATAGTTCTATCCACTTCGTCTTAATTCAGATGAACGTTTACAGAAATGATTTTGTTGTGTTCTAGGCTTACCAGATACTGCAGTCTGTGCCTTTCAAACTCGAAGCTTTATTCGTTTTTATGGAATTATTGTGGAATGATCTAGAGGATTTATGGTGAATCCAATACATTCCTGTTAATTGCAATTTCGTACAGCCCAGGCATTCGAATAGTCGATACCTCCCGATAATCACGCAAAAGGATGTGAAACATCGGCGGAGCTTCCGACTTCCTTAACCTGCCTCCACCTTTGATTGGTCGGTACGTGTGTACCCTGTGTGATGTCCCATAATTACTAGCGAAGCTATTTCAGAAATAAGTTACTGTACCCATCTTACAAGTAACAAACTGTGGAATTACACATCCAAGTTGGATCAAAAACCATTTACTTTTACGAAATCGGCTGATCAAATGACAAAATGCCAATAGACTTTTTGTTTGTAATGCTTCTATGAAACACATATTAGAAGGAATGTAATTACTTCAGTTCCACCCTGTATGCTGGCGTTGACATTGGATATTCTTTCCATGGCGTCACGAAAAACAACCACTTCAAAACATGAAAGGCATTGAAGCAAAAATCAGTAGTAATATCTCGGAAATGGCTGATGCCAGGAAAGATATGTGAAATAAATTGTGTATTTTAAAGATACCTACATATATATATATATATATATATATATATATATATATATTATTCTGTGATACATTTTTATCCACCTCTGTAGCAATTAGATAAAATTCATTTCGAATGAAGGACTTCCAGGCTATTTCAAGAAAATTCAAGAAGTTAATTTTGTTTTACACGAAGACATCTAAAACATATGATACTTTAATGAAAATCGTAACCGTCTTTGATAAAATAAAAATAACGAAAAATATTCCATGTATAGACAACTTGGAGCGTACCGCAGCGTTGGAAGATGATTCACTTTTCTAAGCTTCGTATTTATGCCATTTAGTTGTTTACTTATGCAGTTCACAGACTTGCGGAGGGGAAGACATACGTACGTACACACACATGGACGCATGGAAATCATTTTAAACTACTTTAATAATGGCTCAGGGGTCCAAAAATGTGTATTTCAAGCGAAATCCTGATATCAAAACTTTGAATGGATTAGAATACCTCCTCTTGCCTACAGATGAAAAAACACCAAGCAAGAGTTACTTATAATAAATACACCACTTACAAGAAACTGAAATTGGTGTTTTATATTTAAGAGTACTTTTTCATTTGTTTGTTAACGTCAATTGCAAGGGACATACCAGTGCCGCCGGTGTGTACGAATTTTGTCCCGCAGGAGTTCTTTTACATACCGGTAAATCTACTGTGGGCTTTGACAACATTTAAAAATAATCGTTCTGGATTGGATTTAAGCCCGTGACCTTGGGCTCAGTAGGTCAGCAGCTGAGCCACCCAGGCTGAGATGCTAAGAATACTGTTCTTTCGTTAACAGATTATATTTTCTTCTGAAGGAGCTGGATAAACAAATTCTTATAAGGACCAATATACGAGTTAATAAAAGGAAACAAAACATAAATTTCATTTTTCGATGATCATTTATCTATGTGTTTAGAAGTGTGTTCAAATATTTTTTAATGTAATTATTTCTCGGTTTATGTTAATAATAGTAATAATATCTTATTATTATTATTATCATCATCATCATTATCATAATCACTACCACTATCACTACCATTATCACAATCACTACCATTATCACTACCATTATCACTACCATTACCATTGCCATTATCATTATTGTCATTATCATCATCATTATTATCATTATTATTGTATCTCCTTGTAATATGAACCCTAGATTAGATTATTTAGGCGATAATCTAATTTAGTAATAAATTCAAATCTTTGGCATTCAAAAGCAGGACATTCAAATAGAAGATGGGGTACAGTGCTCGCAAATACAGGTACCAATATACACTTTTTGAATTGTTCCAAATAACGTCCAAATTTCCCGTGACTAGTCGTGAATTCAGTTAATGTAAAACTTGGTTCTGTGTATTTGCAGTTTAATGGGTGAAACAGTAGGAAAAAAACAATATATTCATTTTATTATTAGTAAGTACTTTAAGAGCAGAACCACAATATCAATCACTGATATAACTTGAGAAAACGTTTAGAATGTTTACTTTCATTCAGAGTAGTATTATATTCAAACCAAATATTTGATACAGAGATTGCAGTTGAAACAGATGTTTTAAGGTCTCTGAATCAAAACGTTTTTAGGAAAAGGGCGTGTATGTGTGCATGTGTGCGCGCGCTTGTGTGTGTTATAGCTTACCTCAAATGAAAATTCGTTAAACACCAAATTTTAGCATCTTCTAAAGATGTAACACCAAGATTTTCAATCAACTATTACCAATTTTACAATTCAATGCCATGGCCGGGTTTTGAACCACGCATCTACCGCCTACCGTGCGGCTGCTCTAACCACTAAGCAACCATCACCAACGTGCCGAAACGACATTAAATTCTCCAACTCACTCGCATTTTCCCCGGTAAAGCACACCATTAAGGTATGTTATGTAAATGTATGCATAATATTTACTTACCGAACTAATAAGATTCGTATGTAACTTTATAGAAAATTAAAATTATTTTGTTGTTTAACGACGCTGTCAATTGCCAGGATCACATCAGCGTCGCCGGTGTGGCGGAATTTCGTCCCACAGAAGTTCTTTTATATGCCAGTAAATCTACTGACATGGAGCTGTCGTTTTAAAGCACATTTAAAAACCATCGGTCTGGGACGGATTTGAACTTGTGATAGAGATCAGAGGCCAGCGTCTAACCAACTGAACCACCCAGACCGACACGTAACTTTGCGGAATCAATATTGTTTTTAAACAAAGACAAGTTATAGTAACACTGTATTTCATTTGAATACAATGATAAAAGATGCGTACTTGTTCTGCATCCATGCTATGTATCCACTAGGAGGATGTTATTTTCCATTAACATGCCTCTCTGTTACTTGAATCCCATTTGTTAGACGATAAACTATCCACGACCCGTGTTGTGCGTCTCCAACTTTGAAATGGAAGTATATTGGCGTCCAAGGAAATTAAGGTGTTCGTTATTCTTCTACAGAAAGGATAGTCAATGCCATTATAAAACAAAAATCATTAAAGTTTGCTAGACAATTTACACTTACTGTCGCCAAGGTTTGACAGCGTAGGTCTGAACTAGTGCTACATATTTCCCAAAAGATGGTCATTTGTCGTCGACATTTTTAAGACTTACGTATCCAGAATTCTCTTATCATTCGTGTCTAGCGTTTCTTCAATCTAGAATCACGTAGGCTAACCATAACTAGTTGACCCCATAGCTCAGTTGGTAGAGCATCTGCCTACTTTGCAAGGGGTCCCGTGTTCGATTCCTATCCTCCCTAGAGTCTGGAAGCATGAATGGGAGTGTGAATGTGTGCGTGAATTTAATGTAAAAATTAATACAAGGTAATAGAAACCCAAAGTTAAAAAAAGTCACCGCTAAGAGAGTGAACACTAACGCTGTTGAGCAATTGCTCCAATAGGTTAAAAGCCGTCGATATAACCTTCGATGTTAAATGACACCACGCAGAGATGGTTTATTGCCGTACCACTCCTATTTGTGATTCCTCTAAATAATTTTCTTCGCCAGCTTCAGGTATACTCATTTCCATTTATGCTGTCACAACAGCTCGGCAGGCATTCTACTGGCCTTCACAGGTGAAGCGTGAATAGCAAGAAGGATGCGTATATACCTATCTGCTCATATTTACGCCTATACAGTGGCGTCATGCAGTTCTATATTGATCAAATTGCGTAAGCTTTTACGGCCGGTGTCATAAAATACAAAATGATTACCCGGACTTGTGGGCCGTGGTCTAGTGGAAAATCTCCTTCCAGACGTTTCGTTCGAAGCTGCGTCAAACATCTTCAGTGGTGTGACCATAGTACTCTGCTACTCTCGGCGACGACTGATACGGATACGTTTGGTTTTACAGGTTTTATACGCTTAGCATGAGTGGACGTATGATGGTTGGTCTGGTCTTTGTTAATTGGTTTGTCTGCTGCGATGGTTTAAAGTGGGGGCTGCCCCCATTGTTGTCGAAGGGCTGCCGTTTACTATAGCTGAAGCTGTTGATGGCGTATGATTTTGAATTTGTCTCCGGTCAGCTTTTTTGCGTGCTTTGTATAACGCTGCATGCCAAGCTTTATTTAAGAGCTGTGTTTCTTCCTTCCTATTAAAGTTATCTTTATGTTTGAAAATCTCTATGGCTTCACGACTTAACAGGGCGTAATACAGAACTGTGGAAGACAGGATAGCTGTGTGTGAATGCTGTGTAATGTGTTCCTCGGCGCTAGTAATGCGTGTTCTGCGACTGCAGACTTTTCTGTTTGTCCCAACGGCAACATCTCTTGTGTTCTGTAACGCGTGTGTTTACCATACGTTGTGTGGTCCCTATATAGACAGAGCCACATGAGCACGTATTTCTGTAAACACCCAAAGAAGAGAGTAGTTCTTTTGGATCTTTTGCTGAATGTAGCAAACTGTGGCGTGGATGTCGTGTTTTTAAGAATTTTCCCGATGCGATCGGTAATATCTTTGATGCATGGTAGATATGCTTTATTCTAATGCTAATGCTAATATTCTAATTCTAATGCTAGGGTTGGATATCACTGCACTGGCTTGTTATGCTACTACCCGAATGCAAAACATCACGTCGACTGACGAGCAGTGTCACCCGAACCTAAATTAAATTCTGATATATGGCGTCAATCCACGAGTTATTTCACAATTAATAATTGCAAATTTCGAACACACGTTTTAGAAACCTGGTATTAGTATCACTTCTACTATTAGCACGCACCTTATATTACACTTTCTACCATGTAGTTGACGGAGAAATAGAGCATCAGCGGAGATTTGTATGTCCGGAAATAACACCAGCTTCGGGAAGTAAAAAAGGCCAGGTGAGGTGAATTCAGCACTTTCGACGTAATAATGGTCACCAATGTTGGTCTGTGTAAACCCAACTCCACTGTTTGAGTTGCTTTAATCGGAGCGCTAATGAATAGATCGTTATTGTGAGAGAATAACGACAATTAACACTTCTGTCAGTTGCTGACTCTAAAACTTCCATGTTCAAATAAAAGAGATTTCTATTCGCAGCAGGCGAGCTCTTCCTATGCCTCATCAATGAATGCCCGAAAATCCCAGGTTTTTTCATTGTCATTTAATTTGTTTCAGAGTACGTTATCAGCTGTTTCAAATGAAACCTTTAAAGCATTTAAACTTAGTAAACTAATTATAGGGTAAAAAAATACTAAGTTATTCGCTGGATTTCGATTTAGGCTTCTTTTATCCTCTTTAAACCGTCCCGTTAAAGCATTTAGCGAACTCAATCCACTAAAACAGTTGTTTTCGTTTGATTACTAGGATTTGACAACTCCAAGTAGTTTTATTACAAAGCGTGCCTTTGGGCTTAATGGCCTCACATCTGTAGGCATTTCATATGGGCCTGCTTATAATGAAATAAAATATCCATTCTATGTTGGGTAACGTTACCAAACCGTGGCTTAGATGCGATCTATACTTTAAAGGTGGAATATGTAGCTTCCTCCTCAACACTAATTCCCATTTGTATAACCTCGCTCATTAACTAAGGTCTCTCTCTCTCTCTCTCTCTCTCTCTCTCTCTCTCTCTCTCTCTCTCTCTTGCGGTATTCTTTTCTGAGATGTGAACGAAAATTAAAACATATTAACTTTAATATTATACAAATCTCTATTCGTTATCCCCATACTTTTCTTCTGGTAATCCAAAAGCTACAGAAATCCTGAATTGTCTTGCCTTAAATGTTAACCGACTTACTGTAAGTACAAAGAGCGAAAAACGAAATTACACTGCACTTCGTTTTTATATCATACTATTGTTGTGCGCAGCCCTGGTCATTTTATCGGATGCTTTAGGACACGGTGCAAGGGTGCGCCACTCCTTGTGCTAAATAGTTAACACCAATAAGATCCACAAAGGACGCAAAATGGCGCAGAAACGAAATATATGTATACCCTCTCGATCTTTGCCCTCTTCAAAGAGGTAGAAGTAGAGTGAAGGCATTCAGTTTATCATGCAGATCTCTTATCATGATTGGTACCGTACCTTATTATCTCATGCAGGACACGCCTTTGAAGGGGTTAAATTCTAAGATGAAAACTTGACGAGCGGCCAGGTTAGTGAAATGTGTGAGATTTTCAGGGGATGCAAATTAAAGCTATTTTATTCATTAAACGCATAGCAAAGTAGCGCTTTATAAGAAAAAAGTAAACAGAGCTGTATTCTCTCAGTGATATCAATACTCATTACTACATAGAAGCAAAAATAACTAGATAAACAAAGTAGCATACCTTCCCTCTAATATAAACTATAATTTATTAATTTGCCTTTACTAACATAATGATTATCGTAGGAGCACAACAGAATTATAGGCAAAATTATAACCAAATGTATGCCATATTCATGTAAACCATTTGCATATTTTGAAAACTTTTTATCCGGTATTTTACTATAAAAGCATTTATGCATTGCCGTTGCAATTACTGTAACAATGCTACCAGCGTCCCTCGTGCGCAATGTATCGTCAGTAGAATTTACTTCACTACATGCTTCTAAAAGATGAAAATGAAGACCATAAAAAGATTTCGAAGAAAATTTCTCTGCCTTAAACTAAACCTTATGTAGAAAACTTTTCGAAAATTTTTATTTTCTCAAGAATTACTCTATTTTGATTAAAATGCCTTATGTTTAAGATATTTTTATGGCAAATGAAATGCACATTTTGAATTTTATTGCAATACCCCAAGCAGTCCTGTTTACTTTGGATGACTTTTGCATAAGTGATGTCATGTAAATGTATGTTTTGAGGTTCTTGCTTCTGACTGTCGAGTATGTTTTTGTCAAAAGAATAACTCAAACGAAATTTTTTATAAACTCTAAGCTGGACACGATGAAGAAAATTGAAGGAAATATTCCCCTTGTACCCACAAAGAAATAAGCAATAAGATAATTTTTGCAAATGTTATTTCAACTAACATGAAGAAGATATAAGAATAAGAATTTGTAAGAATGGTTACCACAAGAGTAGAGAAAGTCATGTGAGTGCAACACATCAGATCTTTTCCCTCCTGGTCATACAAAGGGAATTGAATTTCAAAAAATTACATAGCGACCACCTCTTTAAAGTATTTGATAATCGTTTAAGTGTACTGTATTCTCCTATTCCCATTCCATGTAAAAGAAAATGTATAATAAAGCCATTTCTACAAATGGTTACCTCTATTAGGGTCGATAGAACAATAAGCGTTTGTACAAGAGTGACTAGAGAAAGTCGTGTGAGTGCCAGACATCAAATTTCTAATGGTTGATGTAATGTTCTTGAGCACCTAAGAAAGATATATGGAAACTAATAATCTAAATTTGTTTCTCGCTTGTTTTGAAAGTAAAAACAAAGAAATCTTTAAGAGAGTCTTTCGAAGTAGTTCTGCTTTTAATGTATTATTAATTGTTCCACAAGAAGTACTCCAAGTAAGAATCCAGTGAGTTACAGAATGCTCATCTAATGAATGCAGTTGAGCTTGTAAACTTCCACTAACAATAAATGCGAAAGATACATGTTGAGTAGCTTTTAATGGGTTTCCGCTTTCCCAGATAAAGAGCGGAAAAGTTATTTTCGATTTCCCAAGAAACTATTTTCCCAAGGAACATTAACGTATGCTAAATTCTTCTTTCTTTCTAGTTTTGATTAAGGTCTGAATTCTTATCACGTCTTTCTCAAGGAAACTGGCCAAGACTGCAATGCACGATCTATGCAACCACTGAGATATACAAAATCGGGCTTGTCATTGTGTATGTGATAAACGTTTGTAAGATATAGATATTGATTCCCATATCCGTTGTTTTCTTCTTCCTTCTCACTGAATAAATAATAGTATTCTAAATACGGGGCAAAGGAACACTAAATACTACACAGAGTGCGGGTAGAATATCTTCGAAACCTAAAATAGCATTACAAGTCCCACATAAGCTATTAATTTAGTCCTACCCCCCCCCCCTCATATACACAAGTAATAACGAGCCACTTTTCGCGCCGGCCTTACCACTATGTACGCAATTATTTACGCCACCCGCCATTAAATTTTGCGTCTACTGTAGCCGTTCAATAATACAGCCTCATTAATACAACAATAGCAATAGCAGAAATGAAAACTTATTTAAAAATGTATAACATTAATGGAATGACTAGGTATAAAGAAAACTAAATGTGCTACCTAAACAAAGAGGTATTCGCCATTGTACCTACCACAAATCTGGTTTCAAATACAGAAAAATATCGTAGTATAGAGGCCAGAGGATTAAATATGGCAGTCGTGAATGTTTGCTTCATTACTGGGCATTATAGACATGAAAAAAAATGTAACTTATTTCGAATACATGAGAATGGAAGTGTTGCAAAACTACCGATACGTCCGTTTATACAGTTCTAAAACAACAGCGTGCCTCATTAACACGATTTCTTGAGTGTTTATTTTCCAACCAGTTTCAAAAGTAACCCTTTGATCACTCAAATTGCATTGAGTTACGGGATGCGAGACCTTGGAACCATCCCTACTTCCAACTTCCAATAGATAACAATGCCCTTTATAAATCTTTTCACCTCTGAAAACTCCAGTGACCTGACATTTTTATCGCAGTGTGGTGTATGACAATCACATACAAAATTCAACCAGAAATCTGGATTAATTGCAAAGATATTTCATGTTTTTGTTCTGGACTTAGTGTTAATTAAAACGTTCCACGTGTCAAACAATTTTTAATTACTACTAATTATTTCACTTTGCCGTTAACGGACCATTATAAATAACCAAACATTGGAGTTTTTCAAATCTTAAATGAAGCTATCCTAGAAAAGAAGATATGTGCATTTTGGCATTCCGGTCTTTTATGAATACACGACTATGAAAATATTGTGATGCCAGGTGCGGCGCACAGCAAAGGACGGTCAGGGCTAAGCTACTTCACATCACATACCAAACCGACGAGTAAACAAAGGCGCTCAAGGTCAGGCTGCCTCGCGCGACTTCGTGACTAACAATAAGCACGGCACTTAAAGGATTGCTGGAACCTTCGAGAGGCATCCGGCGGCCGGCATGTTTGTAGAACTTTGAGTAAGGTTTTGTTGCGTCATCCTTGCTGCATAAGGAGAAAAGGCAACGAGTTAGTAGAGTTACTGTTACAGATATGAGTCGGCCAGTGTCAGTGAGTGCGAGACAGCTGTGTGTGGTGCTGTCGTCGTGAAAGATACGTCGTGTTGTAGTGAAGAAGTTTTAATTAGTGTCGAGTATTGTATCGTCGGGGTCAGTGTATGAGAGAGAAAGTGGAGAAAGACAGTCAAACACTGATTCAAGGTTACGTGAAGAAAACACGTGAGTTGCAATATCACAAAGGCCTGTGGACTGTGTTAGCATTAGTGGAAGAGAACTGTGTATTCGTGATAACATTTTGGAGGAAACATAATGTAACAGAACAAGTAATTGGACTGGACTTTTGTTTGTCGTTTTGTAACAATATTTAATGAAAAGCAATGTAGTCATAAAATTTCACAGAGCGATAAATGTTGCAAATATTATTAAATGAAAGGCGCCAAATGAAATTATGGAGCATAAATACAACAAAAAAGAAACATTAAATTAAATGCGTAATTAAAGTTATTAGGATCATGGAAACCGATATGAGGCGGTCATTACGACAGCGAAAATGAACACAATTTTGAATTAATTGAGCGGTAATTAATAAATATTTAGACATAACATAGCATACGTATTGCTAACAATAAGTTGCCAATTTGTGCATGCATGACTACATGTAGAATAGAACACAGACAAGAAATGGGGGAAATCGTCTTGCCGCATTCTTTATGGAACGAAGGAAAATGATTTGATGCGAAATAAGTCTAGTTAGTAACAATGAGCTGATGCCATCAGCCATAAATATCAAAATAATCGTTAACACATTTAGTAAACTTGCATTTTTTGTGATTGGAGAGGTGGAGACACAATGAAGACTCATTATTTTTCACGCCTCTATTGTAAATAGAGTTAGGGCTATAAATGACATAATTATTTGTACTGGCAATTGAGGACAAGGTAATGAACAATAGTACATCACTATTTGCTTCATTTGCGGATTTATAATTTTACTTATTAATAGAGCGTGTTTTCAGATTGGTTAGTACCTTCAAATAGACGTGCCACGGAAAACACACAGATTGGGTGGAACGAATGCTGTGTCGGAACTAAGTTCAATGTTTTCCGCAAAGCCAATGACCTCGCATTATCTAGGCCAGTGGAGGTGTGAAACAAAACGGATAGTCTCTCTCACAGGTGCTATTCATTTCTCGGCGCAGTTAGGCCCATACAGAAAACAGTCAACTGTGCGATTGCTTAGTGGGAAAACAGTTAGACGAGGAGAAAAAACAACTAACATCGAAGTGGATACATATTAAGATACAATTTATTAAAAGATCTGCCTTAGGAGATCGCCAGTTCGATTCCCGTGACTGTGCACCCAGACATGGGGTTTTCCGTGGTTTCTCAATGACACTTAAGCGAACGCTTCGGCGCGTTCTTTCATATCACGGTTTCCTCTCCATCATTTCCCTTCATTCCATTTTCCAGGTGTACTTTGAGGCGGATGCCTGCCCATGATAACTGCTGTTCTCGGCACTAGGTGGAGCTTGGACGGCCACTGTCCGTCGGTGGGACGCCTGTGCGATAGCTCTGCTGGGGGGAGAGGGACGCCTCTGCGATACCCGACCCGTGGTGTGTGGTGGCTGCTCGGCGTGGCCTGGCGTCTAGATCAAGAGATCTCAGCACTTTTTAGGGACTTCTGCGCGTCTCTGTGGTCTGTCAAGCTGCAATCCTGTGGTACCCTCACTTCATCCCTGCCTCCTGGGGATGGTAGCCACAATAGATCTGAGTTGGTCGCGGTGAGCGGGTTGTTCCCCTCCGTGTTTATCCTATATCCTATACACCCTCTACACTCTGCATAGTCTAATTATAAACTGGACTATACTTGCCTTGCCAAATATCATTGCACCATTACTATGCTTGTCTGCTGCCAGCAATAAAACAGCACAACTGTTTCATAAAATTACAGATATTTTTAATTAAATGGTACCTAGATCTATTGTGTTATAAACAGATATAGAAACATTTCTTTGTCAACACTTAACGGGGTAAAAAGCTTTGATTACTACATTGGACATGTAGAAACCAATGTAAGAAGTGTGATCGCAAACCAACGCTTGTGCTGCAGGAAACAGAGGAAGCAGCGGGAGCGGTTCTGCCGGTATGTGGCCCAGAAGGTTTCCCAGGAGTGTGTCGATGCCTATAACCTGACCTCCTCGTCCTCCGTTCGACCGCCATGGTGGGAGGACGACTATGACGAGCAGACCGGTTCCTGGTTCAGCACGCCTAACTCGTCCGACAACTACACGAGCCCAGGTGAATGCTTTTTTCCAATATTTTACCAGGTTATGCCCTTTATAAGGGTTTAGAAAGGAATTTGCGCCGAGATGTAGTAGTGCACTGTTTACATTTTCTGCGCGTTCTACAAGAAAAAGTGGTTCCAAATCCCACAAGTTTGTTCAGGGTATTTGAAAAATAAATAGTAAATTTATAGCACATTTTTTTATGAAAATTGCAAACCTAAAATGTTGAGGCTCGCATTAAGCATTAAATTCACAAACCTTGCCAAGAAAATTAAAGTACGTGTTTACATAGATATAATTAAACATCAGTAAGTAAATTCTATCAAAGCCCACGTGTGTGCCTTGGGAGCTCCAGGTTCAATTTCGGTCAAGGCGAGTTAACCGGATAAGGTTACTTCCCATATACTGAGAAGGCGAATGTCGGGTAATTTTGAACAACGTTTCAATCATTTCCGATATAACCCACCTGGATAAATAACGTTAAACTTGAAAGAATTATGCGAAGCATGAAGTTAATTTACTATTTAACTGTAATTTCTGGAGAAAATACTGAGATAAGCGGGCTATCCTGTAAGTAAAAGTTCAAAATGTACTTTGTGGTTCTGAGAAATTCTCCAAAATGTTCTTTCTAAGATATTCCTATTTTGCGAGTATATTATCATTATCCTAATCTTTGTCATGACCATGGCTATGATGATGGTGATGATGATGGTGATGATAATAATATTTAATTATTATTAATATTAGTATGATTATTATAATTTATTATTACTATTACTATTATTACTATTATTATTATTATTATTATTATTATTATTATTATTATTATTATTATTATTATTATTATTATTATTATTATTATTATTATTATTATTATTATTATTATTATTATTATTATTATTATTATTATTATTATTATTATTATTATTATTATTATTATTATTATTATTAATTTTTTTAAATTCAAATGAAGACTTCTTTTAATTAATAGTACGAGTATAATAGTAATTATAATTATAACAATAAGGGGCGCACGTCTTCGAAAAAATCTGAAAAAGTCTCAGAAAAATCTGCCTTAACGGGATTTGTCCTGCTGACCTCCAGTTCACAAGTCCGTGAACCACATCGGCCACCCGTGCCGAGTGCTTCTAAAGTAATTGTCTCAAAAGCCAGAGTATTCACAAAGAAACGGGCTTAAGTACAGTAAATAAAGCAATATATTCTACATAAAACCGACTATTAACGTTATATCAGAACTTATATCAATTGAACATTGACACTCATGCCCTCTGGTGAAAAAAGTTCCGAACCTCGTATTGCTGCAGGAATGGCAGGGTAGATGTCAGTGGATTGCTTAGTTACTTTACGAGTATACCACTTGTTCCGGTTTGCACGCGGACAGAGACTACTGGTATGCCTCGAGTCTTAACCAAAGTTGTAAAGTAAAAGTTTGACGTTTTTGCGGAGAATTTCCAAGACAGCATCTGATTAGCGGTTTCAAACTTCCAATGTTCTTGCAAATATTGCGCGATATTCAACAGCCTCCTTTGAAAATCTGTATCGTCAGTAGAATTTACTGTCACCACATACTTCTAAAATATGAAAATGAAGACCATGAAATCTCTTCTTTGAAACTAAATCAGTAATTTCGGTGTAGTTACTGTATAGCTACAGAAGATTAAATACCTAGCCTCAGGTTACTTCCCAATTTAAAACATGTGATAAGCCCAATCTTTGCGAGTAAATTATAGAGTAAGGAATCACGAAAGTCATAAGCATCGTATAATTATCAAAGATGTGCATCATTTAGAAAAGGAACATGGACATTTTAAAAGGAAATGAGACCAATACAACTACTTTCTGCATGGGCCCATCCTGAAAACGTGTATGTGGGGAAGAAAAGGGATGCCTAATATTCGATCAAAAACCATACGTTATGAATGGGAACATATGTCCGGGAAGTATATTTTCGTACTATGGTTACAAATTTCGCCACATTGATTTAATCTTTGCGTTTGCGGTATGAATAATTGGTTACATCAGTGTCTATATTTGCTCGTACTAGTAGATATCCCCAATCTAGTTTGCTTTTAGTAATTATATTAACAGACGCAAAGATATGAAGATAGGCTGAGATGGCTCAGCTGCATGGACACTAGGATTGCTAGATGTAACCGTTCTATTTCTTGGATTTGCACGCAGTCTCTTGTAGAAAACGAAATGAGTTGCAGTTCTGGTAGATCCCGGAGGCTCAACAAACATCACGGATCACTGAGCGAGTACATCAAAGGGAGAATGCATAATTGTTACATTGAATTATTGTTCCAGAAATAAGGATGCCATCATTGTGTGAGGTTTATAAAAGTTAACAGTTATAATATGACCTAATTAAAGATAATTTATTGCTTCTATAACATTAAGTCTGGAATGGATTTCTATGCATATATCTGATTATCTGTAAGTTAGTAATCGGAATCGCCGAAGATCCTGTACATAAATTATTTCACTCATGGGAAAACACTTTAGGGAATAATGACTTTTAAGAATGCCTTAGATATCTACCAATCGTGATTTCATTATGAGGTGATTGCATTCCCTGTGTTTTAGGGTACTCAATATGGAATGTTACATTTTTCACAGAAAATTTCCGTTTACGGTTTACCCTTCTGACCACTTAAATTTCTAACGCAAAGTTTAAATGGAACCCATAGATTCAAGCACAACTTATTTTTCTCGTAATCTCGTCTTGCATTTTTGCCAGTTAAAATGTTATTCATTATGGGATTTTTTGCCAGTTCCTTTCAAATTCTGATTATTTGAAGGTCGGTTGCAGAAATCTTAAGAGCCTTTACTTGATCAAGTGTATATACGTGGATTTGTTTTAATACCTAAATATATGATTATTTTAAAACAATAATACGTACTTCGCTGTGTTGCTAGTATTCCTTCATTTTTATTATTATTTTTTATATATTAACTCCTCCAAAAATGCTACATTGGACGATGAATGAATGACATGGGTGATAAGATGTCAGATGCGCCCGAGACTCATAGAGCTAAAAGTGACCCAACATTCGTCTTCTTAGAATAAGGGAGAACCTCGGAAAGAAGAGAACCTTATCCGAATAACTCGCCCTATGCAAGATTCGCACTCTTGCATGTGAGGCGGCAGACACACTTCCACCAAACTACAGAGGCGGGCTCCGTTTATTCTCAAGAACTATGTTCGAGAAATAACAGAAGATTTCAAAAGTTAAAACTGCTTATATTTTCTAATGAGAGGTATCATACATTTGCCCTGATTTAAAACTTTTAAAAAAATATTTTCTTATACTATACATGTATTAAAATTCATCTCTTATTATAATTTTATTGAAAAAACTTATGACCAAAGTTTCAACTCAATTGGCTTAAATTTGTGCAAATTGACAAACTTATCGAGTACGCTGAACGAAATTCAATGCATAATTAATTATAACGGAGGAATACTCATATCCAATTGACAGCTTTAAAATTCACTCAAGCTTCATACATTTATTTTTTTTTTAAACAAACATCTTCCAGAGAGCCTGTTAATGTAGTGTTTTGCCTTGTCCTTTGAAAATAGGTTATTTTTTAATACGGATTGGTTCGTGATTCACTAGTTGTTGCTAAAGGCACATCGCAATATCCAGAGTAAACATGAATTCCTTTTATTTTGCATATTTTCAAAACTGTATTGCTCATATCAATTTTATTAATGAAATAATCCAATAAGTATCACTCAAACTGTGCAGTGGAATTAACCTTCATTAATTCGGTTATCTTGAAACCTCGTGATATTTATTACCAAAGTACAAATAAAAAGTTGCGAAGATTAATAACATGTTATTGTTCATATTTATAGTTCTCCCACAAATAATCTTACACCGTATCTACTACAACAACATTTTCCCTCTTGAAATCAGAATAAACATAAATGTTTCTTAAATAGTAGTGTTATTTAATTCTCAAATTGCCTTAATTGTTCTTTCTCACAGCTTCTTAAGGTTGCAAGTTTGAATTATATTTGAAAAATTGAATGCTCTGGCGTTGGAACTGACTTTTTCAAATATAATGAAATCTTCCAATCTCATATTTCATAATGATAATAAATTAATAATAATCACATTCCTAGTAACATCTTGTTGTCAAATAAAAACAACTATTAGTTTTCAAAACCTCGGCATATTTGTCAACGAAAACCAAATATGCTCACTAACTCAAGTGACTCCATTCATATATCTATACAAAAACGCAATTCAGGTGCAACATGGTGCACAGAACTGCTCTAAAGCTGTTGAGAATGACTGTAGTATTTAAAACGCCAAGCAACGTATTATAAGCAGATAGTTGATGCCTAGAAGAGTATCTTCTATATCTCTATTTTCAATTGTTGGGGTCTGACGTTTCTGCGGTCAAACTCTGAACCAAATCGCGATGTTTTCCTAAGTACAATAAATGTTCACCCGAAATCTGCATACATTATGTTCAACATAATTATGTTTGATCTTTAATTTTTCATTTTAAGCCCAACGTTAATCTGCTAAATAAATTAGTGGGTAAGAAGAATATACAGAAATAAATCAATCAGGCGTACACTATGCTACATTCGGCCACATTGTTTCGTTTGTTTAGGAAAATGTAATGCTACCGTCAACACACACACACACGCGCACGCACGCACGCACGCACACACACACAGACACACACACACACACACACACACACACACACACACACACACACATATATATATATATATATATATCATAGTTTACTGGCTGTAAAACAATAACATAATGGTAAGCAACCTTTGAAAGAACGGGGCTCTATTTCTATTACAAGTGAATAAACATCATACAGCAAAAACTGCAATCTGAATGCAAGACCATAACGCGATGCCTGAATACAAGCAATAGATGATAATGTAATGTAGCGTCGGTAATACATGGCAACATGGCTATTACCACAGTAACGGGCCTGCCACGCTCGCTTGTTTTTCCAACCGCAGCCTCATGTCAGACCCCAACACACGTAAATAGAGCTATAGCTTGCAGCAGGTAACGAACGCACTTATAATGAAACAAATTTTGCAGGTACAGATGAGGGTAAAGAGATTCTAGTGCCGGTACTGCCACCCTTCGAACTATGGCAGACAGTTCTCATTGCCCTCTGTCTTGGAATCTGCATCGTGCTCACCGTGGGAGGCAATATCCTTGTGCTTCTTGCTTTTATAGTGGACCGCACCATTCGCCAACCTAGCAACTATTTCATCGCTTCGCTTGCCGCTACCGACATGCTCATTGGTAAGTAACACATACTCTTAGTTTGTGTATTCACTTCTTTTAAGAAAACTTTCACACAGCCCACTCGCTAGTCCACGGGTGCGCAAGTGTGGCTCTTTGTGTCGCGACTCGGTGACGTAATCTCTCCCACTACAGTCGTCCGTATGACGTCAGATTTACGTGCCCTGAGCACAGAGCAGTACTGAACACCGACAGCACATAATAAAGAACAGGATGTCAACAACGCCTTGGGAGCTGCAAAATATGCATGCTGGTATGTTTACGCTATTACTCTATTTCTAGACTCGGGGGCAGAAAGTGGCCCACGTTGAAGAGAAACAATTTAGTTGGTATTGAAAACCGTAGCTGCACCCTCTGCAAGTGCCACACTTTTACAGCCTCTCTTCCTTTACCGCGGAAGGAAAAAACCCGGTTTCAGACGGAGGTCCTCGTGCTATGGCCACGGTGTTGTTGTTGTTGTAGTGTTTAACGCCCGCTTTTACTACTACGGCACCGCAGGCGGTAGGCCACGGTGTGGTGCTCCTACACCCTTAAAGGGGAGATGTACATACCTACTAAAAATCCCTTCACGTGTTAGTACGTCATCTGTGTTGCGTGAGTTTTAAGTTATTGTCGGGCCCCGCATAGCCCCCAGTTAGTATGTAAATGCTATGAAACTGGCATGCACTGCATACGAGCGCGTCCAGTGTTACTTTTTAGTAGAATCCATGAAACCTGTACAGGACCATTCAGTGTTATGTGAAGTTTTGTTGCATTATGCCTTTGTGTGGGCCCTAAGTGATGTAGTGGGTCGATAATGTATGACCGCAGATGGCATGCCAAATATATCTGTTCATACACAGCATCACTCTTGAGAAAAAGGCGGCGCCGTGGCCGTGCGGTTAGCGCGCTCGCCTACCACCTAGGCGGCCCGGGTTCGATCCCAGGGACCCGCATGTGGTATTCGTGGTGGACGAAGCGGCGTCAGGGCGGGTTTTCTCCGGGTACTCCGGTTTCCCCCGCCATCTCATTCCACCGGTGCTCCATCTTCATGTATCATCAGTGTCACCGCCTGGGGTGCCGTAGTAGTAAAAGCGGGCGTTAAACACTACAACAACTCTTGAGAAATTACGTTAGATTCTTCGAATGCGCAATGATCTGTTCAATCCTTCACCATTAATAGAGGTGATTTACTGTCTGGATTTACGGAGCATTTCCGTTTAAGATAGGTAAAGTAGTAAGAATTTCAATCTTTGCACAATGGTGAATATTTCTGTAAATATTTCATTGTGGCCCTGCCTGAGGTCAATGATTTAATTTGTTTCCAAAATGCGTGGGCTTCTAAAGAGGCTGGTTTGGATGAAGGAAAAGTACAGGAAATTGCCCGCTGGCCTGCCTAAATATATTAAATGTTTGTAAATTTAATCAAAGAGATTTTAGAGTCCGTAGAGATGGTTCCGCACAGAGCTATGTAATCTACGGAGAGTAAACGTGCTTTATTCACTTTCTGGCCGAACTAAAGAAACCAGCAAATATCCCTTTTGGGCTTAACTTTGTCGCTTTTTATAAAATGTAACGTGAAATCTCATAAATACTGCTACAAAGCAGAATAAGACAAGCAAGATTCCCTTTTCTGCGTAACGAACAGTTTAATTTATTCTAGGCCAGGCATGTCAAACGTCACTCCGAGGGTGTGAAGAGAGGGGTCTACCCCTCCTTAACTGGAGTAGCACGCACTAGTAGAACCGGTTTTCGCTTTGTTTTTCCCGTTTTCCGATTTGATCATCACGGAGGGAGGGAAAATAGGGGAAAATTTTTCACGCCTGGTGAGCGCTGTTTGACACCCCTGTTCTAGGCTGAACGTGTCATCCTGCGTGGTTTAGGGGTAACATGCTAGCCTCTGGTTCCCAAGGTCGCGGGTTCAAACCTGGCAGAAGGCAATGGAGTTTTTCGAGCGTAAATGATTTCCCTAGGAATGGAGATAAAGCCGGTGGTTCTGTGTTGTAGATTTATCGAATGTAAAATAACCTCAAGCCTGATAGAGAGCCCTCTGAGCAAAATTAAGCTGTCTTTCACGTCAAATTCTGTAGGTCGCTAAGAGCCACATGAGTCAATAAGCAATACTCAATTTCTAGCCTGAACGCACTTTGAACTATCACTGTCCTGCTAGTAAAACCACTTCGCAGCCAATAAGGAAAAATGCAATATTGTCAATATTTAATTACGTACTAATATGTGATGTTAAAATTCCCGGTCCTTTATTTTTAATCAGAGTAGGTATTCTAGCAACAAAATATTTAAGGTATTAAATTTATGCAGCTTTCCATTATGATACAAAAACAAAATATTTAATTAGATCAAACATTAACACATATCCTGGATATAAAGACATTTGTTAAGCCCTTGAAATATAACTATAATTAGAGCCAAGATAAAAGTTATGATTAGGTATAGGAATTCTCAAGCAGTTGGCTTTAAGTTAGCTGCGCTCAAACATAGAACGTACACAACAATGACCACAAGAAGGTAAAACGTGTTCTAGAGATGGGTTTGTTCACGCCAGCAGACTGTACGAGGGATAGTAGGGCTATCTACGATGTCACAGAGTGTAGTCCGGTAACAGTTAAACCTAATTTCCTTTCGTCCTCACTATAACCCTTCAATGCACTCTTTTGTAGAAATGCATATTAAGAGACTTTTTAGAATACGTTTGTTATTTTCATATTATTTTGGAACTTATGGATAAATGTTAAGTATTTGTAACTGTTTCATATCATAAATATATTGTCTATATTTATTATTATCGACCCCCCATACCTTTCTCCTAGGGTCACATTATAAGCATATGGTCCACTATGTCCTACCTGTGGTGTAGTACTCCAGTTACTAACTCCTATTAAAAACAACTTTATGCTCTATTAACTACCGTATACACAATAGGAATTACTATGTCAGACACAAAATTTAATGGTGATACCTAACCAATACTATTTTCCTTCCTGTTCAAGTAAAGCTTGTGGGCGGAAATGATATGTCACCGACTTCATGGCGTGTTTAACTATACAACTCCGCAAGGCGTGAAAAGCCTCTCATTGGGTGTTGTGTTGAGCCATCTGCCATTAAACTTTGGTCAGCCGTAATAAGTTTTCTCTCTGATAACTTCCTAACCTTTAGAAATAATAATCATTATTATAATGTGTGTGTGTGTGTGTGTGTGTGTGTGTGTGTGTGTGTGTGTGTGTGTGTATGTGTGTGTGTGTGTTGACTATTGTTGCCTAGCCATTTACTTACTCATACATAAATTTTCACAAATGTACTACTCTCCACAGAATTTGTTTACATATTATTGATTACTCAAAGCTCAATGCTACCGTCAGTATTTAATCACAATTAACAAGGTATGATATTTTTGAAAAACTCAAGTTTTAAAATTATAGTCTGGTTAACCAAAAAGTCTTACACAACTTGACTATAAAGGTAACTAAGGCCCTTGTATGAAAATTATGAAACAAGCGCCAACAAGTTTCATAAACATACTCGCGTCTTAATGGTTACCATTAGTGTCTTTCATAATGTCCTGTAGCTATTCAGCCAAGCTAGACAGCAAGGAATTAATTGAAAAGAAATTAAAATTTAAAGCTGTACATCATTTTAACGGATACCTAACTATCTGCCTAAAAGCTACAACAGAAAGGTTCACTCGCTTCCATTTGCACTATCCCCGCAGCTTTGTGAGACATTCTACTGGCCTTCATAGGTAGCGCATGCATAGCAAGGAGGCGGAGTGTATCTGTTTACCTTTCCGCGCATGCAGTGGGGTTGTGTTTCACATGCACAGTTTTAGATTATTCACATATGAATATATAACTTCGAGCAATGTCTTCAAATGGAAAATGGCTTCCCACATACCCATAATTCTTCCCCGATGCACCTCCGTAATATTTGCATTTGCATCTGCTACAGTTAAAGGACACCGGGTCTAAATTTTCTAACTTTTTCAATTTTACGTCTATTTACTTGAGAACTGGCAAAGATGATATGAATAAAGGAATGACTGTGTGCATTCTCAATGTTTTAGCTGAAAGAGGTTCTGTGATAATAGAATTAGATACTTTTAATTAGCGTAAGAAGATCATTATTTTAAAACTGCCTTCATCTTTTTCAGAGAAGGAAAATACATTAAAGTATTTGATTGAAGTTGATGTTACTGCTTGCAGAGAAACGCATTTTTGTTTTCATAAAGTTGTTAATATTAAAATTCCTTTTCTTTTCATCATAAATTATTTTTGAGCCAATAAATAGGGCAATTATCAAATGCATATTTTAATATTTAAATAACACGTTTGAGATTACGTATGCAAATTTACATAAAAATCAGAGCAAAACTTACATTTAAGGAATACATTTCATGCAAAATGCAAAACTGAGGAAAAAAGCACCATTGTGCTGCACCTCCGTGTGGTTAAAATGGAGCGCACGGGTGACTAGCATGTTGTTGGACTTCTAAACAGGGCGAGTCAGGAAAAATGTTGGACCAAAATGATTCACAGGTGTCTATGGAATGTTTATATCATATAATCAGGAACTGAAAATATTTCACCTAAAAATTTAATCCCACGGTTCCTAACATACACCACTGTTTGTCGAACAACAAAAGCAGTACGCACCACACACACACATACTCACGCACACGCACCCCCACCCACACCCCGACTCCACATCCCTGCTATGTATGCGCCGGCTGAAAATCTTAGTAAAATACAGCATATACGGAATCCAGGGTACAAGTTTTACATGTAAAATAGGAAACTACAATAATAGGTTTAACACAAAAGTGTAAACGTACACAAACATGTTAAATTAACACGTTGCGACTTTAGACAATATTGTTGTTGTTGTTTTCTAGTGCCTTGCATCTGGCAATGAAGCCATTAGCATTCGTGCTTTCCAATACTTTTGAACTGTAGTTTCTTCTGATCTTAATGCTTCACAGGTCTTCAAGTGTTCTTCATTCATTTCTGCTGGATCGTTACACAGGACACATATTGGTGAAGCTGAGATACCTATTCTGTAGAGATGACTTGCAGTCATGATTTGTCAATAGTCGGAAGGCTGCAACAGCTGTTTTCCTTGGTCTCTGGGGGATTATATCTGGATTGGAAAGTAGTGTAATCCATTTTTTATCTTTGGCATTTGTTTCTATTTCTTGTAGGTATGAATGACAAAAAATTTTAATGATCAAGCGTGTTATTGAGGAATATGAGAAATTGAATTTAGACTTTTGTTTTATTGTTGTGCCTTTCTTTGCAAGTGAGTCTGCAGCTTCGTTCCCCATGACTCCACAGTGTGCTGGAATCCATTGGAGATGAACAGTCTTATTAGACAATATTAAGAAACTGCATTTACTATACAAGAATGCTTAAACTGAAGCAAGTTCATAGTTTCGTGAAAGAAACTGGCCACCCTCAATACAAACTTGGCTTGAGAGTAATTAACCAATAGAAATCATCACTTTAGTAACAATAAAACATTCAGTACTCATGTAAGCTCAATGTTTATCACGTCAAAATAGAAATGTAGGCATATTAACCGAATATTGCTTTAAGTATTTTCCCACTCTAATCGACACAAAACTGAAGTTCTGAACATATTTTAAAGTATGTTTCTCTAGTAAACCCACATACTGAACTATAGGTATGGATAAACTCGAAAGGCAGCCAGTGTTACTATCAGCATATGAGTAGCTGCAAAGACAATAAATACAACTTGCCTAGATATAACGGAAGCACAGATACCCTTTGCTCCATGTAGAACTCGGCAGGCAGGCACAAACACACGTGCGCACCCCGCACACACTTACAGCTTGTCTAAAACGTCCTGACATTCCCCTACTCCCGAAGCAGTGAGCAGCCCGCTGACATAAAAGAGAAGTGGGGGTCAGTCTTCCAGTTGCCGTGAGTGATAAGTTCATGTGTTGTATATGCGACTGCCTTCAAGTTCTGATAACCTTCTAGTCACTTGCTCCATCACTACTCTCAACACTTCCCCGCATTTCTCCTCGCTCGCGCATACGACAAGCTGTACTACGAAGCACAACTGACCTCAATTACAAGCTAGCCCACTCGCCACGGACACGGGAGAGAAACTGAGCCGCGCCTTGCGGGCCAAAGTGCAATTTAAGAAACTGTTGTTCAAGCAGAGCAGCCGCCAGAGCGAGGCAACTTTTCCAAGTATAAGTACAAGCCAAAGTAAGAGAAAGAGAGAAAGTATCATTCCTCGTAGCTTACAAGTTGTGTTTTTTAAGGTTTCACATTTTATTCACTTTATGACTGTTTGAAATTTGTAAAATGTTTATGTATTGTGCTTAAAAAAACTAATGTTATACACATTTAAATAGCAACGTTTTGGCATAATGACGCAAATTGTTTTTAAAATAGATTTGAATGTGATGAAGGAAAACATGTTAAAAGTAAAAAATTCATCTTCCTCATTGCTTCTTCAGTTTTTATGACTTCAAAAATGTATTTCTCCGTCATAAGTGCATTCAAAATAAATTTAAATACTATACATGAAAAGTTTTAAACTTGATGCAAACTAGATACATAAAAAATCTTGAAAGTTGCCAGAGCACGTACACTATAATATTGTTTGTTCTTTATTTATGTTAAAAACTGGAATTTTCTCTGTCAAGTTAGTTGCTGTTAAGTTTTTAAATGGGGACGGATACTTTCTGTGGTCACTGTATCGCACGTTAATCTTAATTGGGTTTCTCTTGAATGATGCGATTCGTAGCCTGCCGCTTATTAAATGAAGCCTTTAGTACAAAACAGTATAAATATATTGCACTTCCTTTCCCTTATACAAGGTTCTTGTAATGAAGCCCCTCTGTGTTTATACAACTCTGTCACCTGTTGAGCATATCACTGAACAGTCGAATTTCTGCAGCAACTTGCAGGTGGATACTGTTCTTCTACCACGGCAAGCGTAGGACGATTTGTTACATGAAATTTGTTTTAAGCATGTTTCACGGATAACCGAAGGTTTAGGCCTAGAAGCGAAGTGAGCAATCAGTTACTGCACACTCGGTGAAAAGCACCGATTTTCTTGGAGTTATTTTCATGTCAGTCCTATTTTGGCTGATTTTCCCTTTTGGCTATCTCTTTGCCTAACAGGGACCCAGTTTATTAAAATTTTTCTAGTAACTTATCACTGTGTATTTATTTAGAAATTATCACACCAGGGCACTTCTACATAAATTCAAGTCACGTGGGTCTCTGTTCAAGTAAAACTTGATATAACCGCACCTGTTCAGCAGTATTCACCGTAATAAATACACACTATATTTCGTCATCATCATAAACCCTTCAAAGAGAAATCTGCTTTTCCGGATTCATATTTCTTCCCATTTTGTTACTGGCCTTCCTATTGTTCTATAACACAAGGTTTATATTTGTATGACTGTAATGGAATATCAAGTCCTCTATTCTTTGCAAACGACTTTTCCATTTTTCTCTATTTGTTTGCATCTTTTCTTTTAACAAAAAAATAGATCTAATTATTTCCTTATTTCTTCATTTCTGATATGATTTTGTCTTATACATCCCTTCACTGCTAGGAGATATTTCATTTCTACCGTCTGTATATGGCTCCAATCTTTCTAAGAGTCCATATCATCGATCCATACAGAAAAACCAGAACAGCCATTGTCTTATAGCATTTTACATTTGTATCCTTTCGGGTTTGCCTTTTCAGGATACGGTCTATCATTCCATAAATACATTGCAATTTATTCACTTTATTTCTTATTTCTTCGTTTTGTTTTTAAGGTTAAATTACAACCCAAGTAATTAAATGTTCCTATGCATTCTAACACTTTATTACTTAACACTATCTTCGATCTGTTTATTTGTTTTTCTATAAATGAATACCACGATCTTTGACTTTTCTACTGATATATTTAAACCATAATTCTGTATCAATTTTTGTAACTTGTGCATACTTATTTGCAGTTTATCCTTTTTGTCTTCTTTTAACATGTCATCCACAATGAGTAGCATATTTAATGCATTATTTTCATACTGTCACAAAAGTGTGTGCGTGCGTGCGTGTGTGTGTGTGTGTGTGTGTGTGTGTGTGTGTGTGTGTGTGTGTGTGTGTGTGTGTGTGTGTGTGTGTGTGTGTGTGTGTGTGTGTGTGTGTGTGGTTCTTCACTTCAAGGTGTGGGCAGTGTGCCCGTTCTGTCTCACAATAATTGCTTTTTCCACCTCTTTTTGAATCTACCACCATCTCTGTTCCCTTGTGGTTGATACGGATTGAGAATTAAATTTGTCATGTGCTTCCCTTGCTGTTCAAATGGCAGCTATGGGCTCACCTCACAGATTTGGAAAGCAATATTTCAGCAATCCTTCAATAATCGCTCCACCCTTAGATCTGCACTTGATGTAAACACAAGCCGTCAAGAACTAACCCGCGATACGCCGAAACCAAAGCACACCATAAAATATAGTACCTTAAAAATCCACGATTATCTGTGAGTTTTCAAGATGTATGATAGCCCTGGTAAAGGCTACTTGAATGCAACGCGATAGCAGTGCTATTTCTATAACTCCCGAGTAAATATGGTTTTGTTGCATCATAAATATGAGGCATGAGTCCACGTGGCGTTTGCTTGTGTTAGTCACAACTGATATGAACATGAGGTTATCGCGGAAGGATACAAGGTATGGATCTAAGCCTGGATGGAATATTCATTAATGGGCAAATGCTGCAAGTTTAACTTCAGTGCACCTGTAGAAAACATATTCTTTTTCTATTTCCATTAAATGGTGGGCTAGATGAAAAAACTATTGCAGTGTTGAGTGCTATGCTTACAGACGTAGACTGAAGCAGCAACGCCTGACTTCTGTCTGTGGGAAAGCTGAACTGCCTAAAGAGCATTACTGCAAAACAGTGGTGCTGCTCTAACCTTGCCCGCCTCGATAGCGTGATGGTTAGCGTGTCTGCCTCACGTTCAAGAGGTCGCGAGTTCGAATCTCGCTTAGGGTAAGTTATCCGGGTAAGGTTTTTTCCGAGGTTTTCCCTTATCCTGAGAAGACGAATGTCGGGTAACTTAAAGTTCCATGGACCTCGGGCTCATTTGAGCATCATTTCACCCGTTTCATTCACTCACCGTCCGATATGACCCAATGTTGGAGGACGTTAATGAAAAAAAAAATGCTCTAACCTTATATCCTATTTAACGCGTCTTTTTAACCCATTTCTTCTGTCTTAACGAAAACATCACTATTATATAATCTGTGCAACATATGAAATTATACAAATTAATGGAATCTTCATGCTTCTAATAAAGCAGCTCCTTCAGAGGAGTAAATTAAATTTGTATTTTATTCCCCATAGCCTTGTAACTTTTCCCACCGTCTTATGAATAATGCAACACGACTGCAATTTTACAACTGAATGAAATACTACTATTACTTAATTACAATTGCTGAAAATAAAACAGGGAATACTTTTCACAGCTCTCTGACACATTGAGTACCCTGTCCTGCGACAAACGTCTTGATGATTTTTGGACTGCACTAGTCGTTCTCTTATATAAACAACAACCATAGGAAGCCTAGATGAACGATATTTGCCTTTTCTCCCCCACCAGAGATCCAGTTGTTTCCAATGTGTTTACCAGTCCCAGTATTGTTTCTTCGAGAAGGATTCCGAATACCAAAGTCTCTCTGGTATGCCCTTAGAGTAGCTGTAATTGAATTCATAATACAGTATTGCTTTACTAGAAAGAGTCGTTCATTTAATGCATACTCCATTTTTACATTGACTAGAACAAAATCTCTAAAACAGTTGCCGACAGTAAAATTAATAATTAGAATACGACATGAACATCTGCGCATCTAGTGACAAGCAATCAAAACTCCAGAACATTCTGCTTAATTTGGTGCTAAAATTGGGGTACTGAGTGAATTTCTAACATAATTAAATAAACAAATGTGTTAGTTCTTCATAAATCACTATAAATAATGATGTTTTCGTTAAGACAGAGCAAATTGGTTAAAAAAGACAAATAGAATTCAGTCTAGGGTTAGAGCACCATTACTGTTTTGTAGTAATGCACTTTAACCAGTTTAACTTTACCACACATGGTAAACAGTTGTTGTTGCTTCAGCTTACGTTTGTAAGTCTAGCACTCCACACTTGAAGCATCTAGTCCACAGTTTAGTGAAAAAATACGCGCTTTCCTTAAACACCATGGCTGTTCCCACTGATACGGGGCAGCTTATTTATTCTGCGATGCAGACGTGTTATCAATCTGAGGACCAGGTACCTTCTTTACCAGCACCGCCCTCAGCTCCTCAAACTACATCTAGTTGCTCCCAGAGAGAAGCCTCCACTTCAAGTAAATCCATACTACGACCATCCCAGCTGCAATTAGCGCGGCCCCTTCAGCCAATTGATAACTCCGTCCAACAAGACGATGATACAATGGTGGACTTTGCCCCATAGGACTGTTCAGGTCGCGACCAACGTTCGCAGCCCTCCGAGACTTCAAACCAAAACAAACGACGTTGCACTGCCCCACCTTCACAACAGCCTGCCTCTCGCTATGCCTATACAATTCCAACCGCTAATCGCTTCATTTTAAGTGAAATTACAGATCCCGGCTCTTCTAACACTGCTCCCGTCTCACAAAAAGAGAAAATACCTCCTATTTGTGTTCGTAATATTCACAATTATCAATTATTTCTGCAAGACATTAAAAAATGTGTTTCCTCTGAATTTCATACGGAACTACGGGGAGCCATTCTTAAAGTTTATACCTCAACTTCTGGCGACTTTCGTTGTCTTACGTCATACTTCACCTCCATTCAACAAGAGTACTATACTTACCGCAACCCTTCAGACAAACTTTTCTCCGTAGTTATCCGCAATTTACCGTACTCACTCACTGATCAAGAGATTTACGACGAACTTTGTGCTTTACATTTCCCTGTCCGTAAAGTTACACGTCTTCTTCGCAAAAACAAGGAACCCATGCCCATCTGTGCGGTTGACCTTGTTAACAACGACGAAGGTAGGGCTGTTATCAATCTTACCCGACTATTACACAGTGTAGTAAAAGTGGAACATCGCCGTCAAAATCCGGAACTGCCTCAGTGTACCAACTGTCAAACCTATGGCCACACCAAGAACTACTGCCATCTCGGACCCCGCTGTGTTCGCTGTACAGGCAACCATCACTACTCCAAGTGCACGAAGCCCTCTTCTACGCCGGCTCAATGTGTCAACTGCCAACAAGACCATCCGGCTAACTACCGTGACTGTCCTCATTATGTACAGCTGAAGGAACGACAGTCTCGGCGCTACCAGCAGCAGGCAACACCTTCACGTCTTCGTGCACAGCATCTACCCTCAGTTTCTCCTCAGCTACAACAGCCCCAGAATCAACAACCACCCCGACAGCACAATTCATCTCCCAATATTTCTACTCCGCCCTCTCAGACCTACTCTCACATACTCACTGGTCATGTTCCAGCCCCTCAAGGCCGTTCTTCAGCTACCTCACCAGAGAATTCTGCCTCAGCCCCTCCGTCTTGGACTTTTCTAAAAGATCTACTTGCACCATTAGGTACATTTCTACATACCCTGTTATCCCCAGTTCTACCACAACTGCTGCAGCTTCTTCGCTCACTTCTTTCTCCTTTGTTCTCCAATGGCTCCCCGTAATCTCATGTCACTACGTCAACTCACCCTCCTGAACTGGAACTCTAACGGTCTTCGTGCTAAACGCTCATCTTTCATTGCGTTTCTCACTCACCACAATATCGATATTGCTTGTATTACAGAAACTCATTTTCTCCCTAATGAGACTTTCGCCATTCCTGGCTATGTCATTTACCGGCAGGACCGAGAAGCGGAAAAAGCTTCCGGTGGCGTGGCTCTCCTCGTCCGACGTTCTTTGAGTCACAGTGAGATATTTCTTCCACACGTGCCTAGTCTGGAGGTAGTGGATATTAAACTCCACAGTGCGGACGGCGGTGACCTTGTTGTTCTAAGTGCCTACAAGCCACCTAATCGCCGGCTGAATACTACTTATCTCTCCCTCCTCTTCCCTTCGGGGAACAGCACTCTCCTTTTAGGTGACCTTAACTGTAAGCATTCCTCCTGGGGATGCCGAACAACCAATCCAAATGGACGGCTCCTGTTTACAGCTCTTACAACCCACGGCCTATCAGTATTGGCACCAGAGGATCCTACTTATTTTCCGTCCAATCCCCTATTCTCTCCTGATATTCTGAACATCGGTATACATCGTAATCTTCACCTCCCCACTTTTGTTTCTTCTATAGCGGAACTTGACTCCGATCATTGCCCGGTGCTTGTCGCCTTTCATCTTCCCCCTGCCTTACGTCCATTAGTTCCTAGACTCCTAAATGGATACGTCAATTGGGATACCTTTCAGTCTCAACTGGATGCGTCGCTCACCAGCTCTTATCCACTCGCTACTACCCATGATGTCGACCTTGCGATTCAGCATTTCACCAACACCATTTGCAGCTGCGCCCGACATTCCACCTGTCCGAATAGACGTCCTTGTTCTCCCCCCTCTTTACCCCTCTCCATCTTAAGTCTACTACGAGAAAAACACAAAGTACGTCGACAGTGGCAACGAGACCGACAACCCTGGCTCCGTCGGAAGCTCAACGGTCTCATACGACGGGTGAAGCTGGAGCTGGAGCGATATCGCCTACAGACTTATGAGCGCTATCTTGCGTCTCTCTCTCCTTCCGACCATACACTGTGGGAGGCCACTAAACGTGTTCTACGTGAGCCGACAGTTGTGCCGGCGCTCTCCGTCGATGGTACACTCGTCACGGATGTTGCCACCAAGTGTGACATTCTGGCCAATCACTTTGAGCGTGTGTTCGCTCTTTCTCCGCCAGCCGACGGCAGCGCTCTTGCAGACATGGAACAAGAATTGCATGACTACCGCACTCGGCCCACAGTTTCTCAAAAGATCTCGTTCACCAGACCACGGGAATTATCTTCCTTGATCCGAGCTCTACCACTTAAGAAATCTCCAGGGCACGATTTGATTCCCAACATTGTTCTTAAGAAGCTCACCAAGAAGGCTGTTGCATATTTGTCGTCCATCCTAAACACCTGTCTCCGACTCGGCTATTTCCCTCGCACCTGGAAGTTTGCCCATATTGCAGTTTTCCATAAGCCCAATAAACCCAAACACCTCCCTGAAAGTTATCGTCCTATCAGTCTATTGCCGACGCTCTCTAAACTGTTTGAAAAAGTAATCCATCGCCGACTTCTCTCTTATATCACACATAATAATATTATCCCGTCCTGCCAATTTGGGTTTCGTGAGAAACATTCCACCGCTCATCAGCTTTTACGATTAACCCAGTCAATTATCCACGGCTTTGAAGCCCATCAGTACACCGCAGCTGTTTTCCTCGACGTAGCACAGGCATTCGACAAAGTTTGGCACACTGGTTTACTCTTGAAGCTCTACCAAAGTGGTATTCATAATTATTTAATTCATTTAATCGAAAGTTTCCTCTCCGACCGCAGATTTTCAGTGCGTATTGGCGGAATTATTTCCTCTTCACGTACTATTACCGCCGGTGTACCACAAGGTTCCATCTTGGCTCCAACACTGTTTAATATCTACACTTCTGATATTCCCGACTTGGCTCCGTCTTCTTTAGCTCTCTACGCCGATGACACTGTGTTATACTATTCTCACTCTAATCTCCAGCACGCACAGCAAGTAGTACAACTCTCTTTGGATCGTCTCACTCAATGGTTTCACATCTGGCGCATCGCATTGAACCCTCAAAAAACTGAGGCTAAAATCTTTACTCTCCGCCGATACTCTGCTCTCCCTCCTTTGCGTCTTTGTAGAAACAACGTACCTTGGCTCCCTGATACTACTCCTGTGAAGTACTTTGATGTGCTTTTGGACTCTCGACTGACCTGGCGTGCTTACATCGATCGCCTCATATCCTTAGCTTCAGGGCGGCTCTCAAAACTCTCGCCTTTGTTTCATCGCCATTCCAGTCTTGGATTACAGTCTTCCCTATTGCTCTACAAGTCTCTGGTTCGTCCGCTTATTACTTACGCCTGCCAGGTATGGGGAGCCGCTCACACATGCCACTTGCGTCGTCTCCAAGTTATCCAGAATCGCTTCATGCGCATCGCTACCAATGCTCCGTCGTTTATTCGTAATCAGCAACTTCATCACAAACTGGGACTGTTACCTCTTCATGACTACATTCGCCAGATCGCCCGCCGTTTCTTCTCCAACCTGCAGGATGTTCCAGGAGCAGTGCACTATAACATCGGCACCCGTACGCGCCACCCCATACGCCTGAAGAGGAGACTTCCGCAGGACTTCTTGATGATACCTCGGATTCTAGTGACTCCAGTGGTTAATGTGCCTCGCCTACCTCACATATTGACTGTTCTATGGAATACTGGTGTTCCAACCTAATATAGTTATGGGGTGGTTTGTCAGCCTACCCCTGCATGTTACTCTATTATCCTCACTGATCTGTAAAGCATTGTACTGCTGATCGATCAATAAAATAAGATAAAAAAAAGTTTAGTGAAAAGAGAATGTGAATATATTTTTACAGGTGCACTGAAGTTAAATTTGTAAAATTTGCCCGTTAATGTAGGATTGCTGAAATATTGATTTTCAAAACTGCGAGATGAGCCCATAGAAGCCGTCTGAACAGCAAGGGAAGCATACGACAAATTTAATTCCCATACCATCCTTACAAGAACGCCTAAGAATTAGGTGATCCTTAGCGCAGGTCAGGTCTCACTGAAGTTGGATATTTGCTTTTGTGAAAGATACATAGCTTTTGTGCAAGGTTGACCACTTATTCCTAAATTACTATTATTTCATTTTCAGTGAAATCTGATGCCAGAGTATTGAGTGGAAGACATTTTCCCCATCAACCAAGTTTCACGTGTTTGTTTTCGGTTAATGAGGTTCCTTACTTTGACGATAGTAACCTATACTAAGTGAGTTCACATTAAAGATATGTCTCTTGCAAAGAGCATGGCTTCTTGCAGTTTTGCTCCCATTTTTCCTTGCCTCTCTGGGATGAAGTGAGCTGTACATGTATGATAAGCAACAAATATTCACCCATTGTCTGGCTACCTTCTTTGCACACATTCGACAAAAGACGAGCGGCGACAACTTCCAAGGGGGAAATACAGAGCCTTATTTGTTTTGGGCTGACAGCTATGGCTCATCAAAACGCACTCACTGGAGATACACCATTTGTAACGGATGTTTACCTAGACAAAATTAGATATTATTTAACAGTTACTAGAAATTCTTGCACTAACTCTCGCCCTCTATCTCTGTATCATATAGACAGATATGATATTCCATATAAAATAAGAAAATTCCAATCACTTCCGTTTAACGCCAGCATTACCAACATCTATAATCTCTAACCCACCTTCTGCAATCTTTACTTTATCCACTACGTATAATAAAATAGTATTCACTGGAAATATATGTTTTGAGGCCCCCTGAATCAAGAAAAGTATTTTTAGAAAAAGGTCCGCACACACATATGTGTGTGTCTGTGTGTCAGTCTGTAGACGACATAACTCAAAAACGAAAAGTAAATTAAAAACCAAAGCTGGTATTTAAATTTAGTGTATTTCAAGGATACGACACGAAGATTTTGAAGAAAATTCCTCCACTCTAAACTGCTCTTTACATGGAATATTTTTCGAAAACTTTGATTTTCTTTTAAATGGCTCTAACGATTTTGATTAAACTGCCATATGTTTGAGATATTTCTATGGTAAATGAAATGTATATCTTGAATTTTCTGGCTATAGCCCAAGAAGTCCTACTTACCTTGGATGATTTTTGCATTACTGGTTAACCGTAAGAAATAGACCAAGTCTTACTATACAAAAAATGTAGATCTTGCTAAAACACACAATTTATGTCAAAATACATTTTTTGTAGAGTAAACCATTTCGCAGATATTCCGTGTTATTTGTGTGAGTTTTAGATAACTTATACTTCTGTCAAATGGAACATCGTTATTCATTTTTTATGTTAACCGTGCAAAGAGAACTGAATTTGAAAGCTTTAAAAGATTTGACTATCGCTAAAAAGCCTACTGTATTCCCATATTCTCCTTACAACTACAAGAAGATAAACAATAAGATAATTTCTGCAAATGTTTATCTCGACTAACACGAAGAAGATAAAGGAATAAGATTTTGTAAGAATGGTTAGCACAAGAGTAGAGAAACTCATGTGAGTGCAACTCATCAGATTTTTTTTATTAAAGGCATGCAGTTAATAGTTATTGTCAATCACTATTTCTGATACTGAATTAAGTAATTGTCTCACAGTTTTCATTGTCTTTTTCAGAAACAATCAAATGTCAAGGTGATCATTCAGTACTCCCCCGTCGGTATAATGTGATTCACGTAAAAAAGATAAAAAGGAGTAGTTAAACAATGTTACATATTACCTTTAGAAATATGACAAGATATAATACCAAGCTTTAAAATAAATTTGTTTTAATAATTGCTTAGACATTTTGTTGCCAGTGGTGGTCACAAAGTACCACCCCCCGTTGGTAATATAAGTTCTAGAATAATGCTTGGCATTACCAGGGTTAAACTGGAAGAATCAAGAAATTGTTACTATAATCTTTGAACGCATAACAGACATGAGAAAAAGGCAAGTTGGTGCACAGTACCTTTTATTTATGTTTTGATTTGTATTAACAATACGTTTTTTTTTTTTTCTTCAAAACATCACGTTGCATGTACTTTGCGCGATTGGACTAAGGACCATAGAGTAGAAGAGAATGAAGAGAAGAGAGAATGGAAATAGGGACCGGAGAAGCCGGTAAAAGGAGAGAAAGAGGTAATAAGGAAAAGAATGAGAAGAGGTAGACAAGGAAGCATCGCCACGTGTAACTGATTAAGCTACCAGAGCTACGGTTCTACTAGTTCCAAGTATGTTACTTGCGATTTACGACACAATATAGTTCTCTGCCCTCATCCCAGTAGGGTAAATAAGGTCATTCATTCCAGGACACACTCAATTTCAAACACGCCCCACAAACAAACTTCAATATAGTCAGGCTCCAACATTTCTCTTGATTTCCGTCACATGCAAACCCGTATATACCCACAAGAGGAAATATTCAGAAACTCATTAAAAATCCCCGCAGCCAAATTCATATGCCCACAGAACCATTCAATATATACACATACTTAAGTTCAGCTACAACAGGCTCGGTATGTTGTTAGCCTACTTCTGGAAATAAATACTCGGCTTTAACTGAATACATGGAGAAATTAGCAGTTTTTGAGTGGTCATCTTCATCACTGTTTAGATATTTTATTGTTCTGTTCCGGCTTCAAATTGCTGCAGATTCCATCTTTTCCCAGTTCTTCTCAAGGTTTTTCTTCCTCGTGATGGATAGTTGTATGCTGCTTTTGGTATTCTGTTTTCAGTTATCCTTATTAAGTGTTGTTTCTAGTTTGTTCTCTATTTCACTATTGTTGAATTTAGCTCCTTCACGTTTAATTGTTGCTTTATATCTGTATTATCTTTTTTGTTGGTTTGATTGGTCTAAAAATTAAAACATGCACCTCTTATAGAGTTACCGTTCGGGGTGCACTCAGCCTCGTTAGGTCCCTGAAGGGCCAACTAATTAAGAAGTAATGGCCCCAGGTCGAAAATTAGTGTCCCCGGGAGGGCCTGGACTGCTGACCATATCCCACCCTCCAGTACTGCACCCCAATCATGACGCCTGTGGTGGCCAGAGGTGGGGGACATAGTAGCCGGGTGATAGGCCTTGGCCCGGTATTCTTCTTTTTTTTGCGGTGTTTAGCTTTCTATGGAGTTACCATATGCCTTACACAACCAGCTTTCACTTATGTATGTATTGTGCAAAGGGTCTCTAGCTCCAACGTTGTACATACAAACGTTCCATAATATGTGTGTGCTTCAGTTAATTATTTTGACCTAATTAGTCTACAGTGTTTTGCGTACAGTGGTCCTAAAAGTAAATTTGTTGTCATTTATTGTGCGCGCAATTGCTTACTCTGTTTAGGGGGGAAAAGATTGCTTTTGTTCTGAAGGACAACTGACTTGTCTTGAAGTGAGGATTTAGTTTTTCGATTAATGACAAGTTTATCAAACATAAATGCAAAAGACTTGAAATACTCATGCATATACATTCTGAGTGAACATCTTTCGCTGTTTACCCTCCTCGTAAGGAAGACTTCCAAGTAGGCTTCTGGGCAGATTTAGACAAACTCTGGACCAGAGAGTAGCCAGGAAGGATGATCAATCCAAAGCCTGGTCTGAGAACGAGAAAGGACGTGATATGAAATGAGGGTAAAATGGATGAAAGGAAAGGTGATGATGGAACTCTTGGTGGAATGAGCGGTGGGGAAATCAGACATTCCGGATAAAACAACCCGCCCAGATGCTTCTAGGTCCACTACAAAACCCACATACGGTCCAATACGATTGAACTTGGATCGCCTCGGTGGGAGGTGAGAGGCCTAACCGCTTGGCCATGGCGCCATCCTAATTTGACAGTTTCCCTTTATAACCTCAAATGAAAATATAAAATATAGAGGCTCTAAAAGCCAATCATTTTGTGTTTTGATGAAATAAATAGCAACGCTTGGTAAAGGAATGTGATATATTTTAAATCTAGAAGAGAAAAGAAAATTATAGTTTAAGTGCATCTGTATTCTAAGAGAGTTTATAAATAAATATAAAATAGGATGAAGAACATAAAAAGGTTAAAGATATATGAGGATTAAATCTTGTCAATCATAAGGTAACTGTAGCTTTTTCGCCGCTAACGCCTGCAGACGGGTGTTTCAAGCAAACACGACTGCGCTAGAACCAGGCACAGTAACAAGTAAAGAGGTAAGGAATTAAGATCCTGCCTTAGAAATATAAGAAGCATCTTACCACACACCGGGGGAGCAAAAAACCTCCAAACGGGCTGCGTGGTGTTTTGCCTGTCGGTAATCTTGGCGCTCGTTGCTGTCTGCCGCTATCATAGAAAGGCGCGGATGAAATCATACAACATGTTTAAAACTACTTCCAAAGACTTTACTGAACATCTTTATGAAAGAAGACGCTAAAACTGGTCACTATTGCCCACATATACATTTTTGGTACTTCTTTAGAGAACTATCCATCACTCGCCGTATTTTGTGTTGAGAAATACTGGTAATTTCCTGGCGGATATCTTGTTTTAGGTTAAATGTAACTATTTAAGATAATCTGGGCTGATTTTTAAATACTAAGAGTTCTTAAGTATACATTCATTTATTCCATTCTTGAGAACTGTAATGATTCTGACAAATTTTTATGATTTCACTGAAACATCTAATGTGTTGCACTCACACGACTTTCTCTGTTCTTGTACTATTCTTATTCCTCTATTGTTTATGTTAATCGAGATAAACATTTGCAAAAATTATCTTATCGCTGATTTTCTTGTAGGTGCAAGGAGAATTTGGGAATAAAGTAAGCTTTGAGGATAGTCATATATTTTAAAACTGGCAGCTAAATAAAGACTTTGAAATTCGGTTTTCTTTACAGCCCAAAAAATAAAAAATGAATAATGACTTTTGAGAGAAGTATAAGTATCGCAGAACTCAAACTAATAACAACGAATATTCCCCAAATGGTACACTCTGAAAAAAAAAAAAAAAAAAAAAAAAAGAAAAAAGGAAAAAAGCATACAGACATAAACTGTGTTTTAACGAGATCTACATTTTTTGTATGATAAAATTCGATCTATCTCTTATGCTTTGCCAGTTTTGCGAAATTCGTCAAGAGTAAACAGGATTACATGGGCTATAGCGAGAAATATACATTTTATTTGCCATAAAAATATTTCAAGCATATGGCATTTTAATCAAGGCATTTTTGAGAAAATCAAAATTTTCGAAAAATTTCTCATGAAAGGGTAGTTTAGAGTGGAGGAATTTTCTTCAAATCTTCGTGTCACATCCGTGAAAGATATTAAACTAAAATACCAACTTTGGTCTGCGACCGACTTTTTGTGTTTGAGTATTTCACAGACACACACACACACACAAACACACATACACAGACACACACACAAACACACATACACAGACACACACCTGGACCTTTTGTAAAACTTCTTTTGGGGGGATTCAGGGGGCCTCAAAATACATATTTTCGGTGGAATCTTGACATCGAATTTTTGGGTCGAATACAATACTTCCCCTACTTACTATACATAGTAGAGAAAGACATGAATTAGTACAGCCAGAGGTTATCCTGCAACTTTATTCCTGGTTCAAAGAAATGAATTAAAATAAACTTGACTGAAGACCCTACACGTTCCTATGAGACAGTTTAGGAGTATGGGATCCTTCTTGTTGCATAGCCTAGGGTCAGAGCCTAGAAGTATGGGACAGTAATTAGTCCCTTATTAGCCGTCCTAATTACACCTGATGCATGAAAATCCAGATTTGTAATCAACGTTGTCCGTTAATGAGTACGAGGCTCGAGACAACTTAATAATGAGAGATAATTCGGCAAGGTATGCCTTCTAAACAGCAAGAATATTTGATTATTATCGTGTCACTTCATAAACAGTTTCTAAAGCAGCTGCGGCATTTGTTGACGACATTCACGTGTTGAAAAATACAGGGGTAATTTGAGTGATAAAGCCGTATCTTAAACTTTCATCTTATCTTTCTTTAAAACTGTTTCTGGGCAAGTAGGGGAAGTATTGTATTCGACCCAAACATTTGATGTCGCGATTTCACCAGAAAGATATATTTTGGGGCCCTCTGAATCCAAAAAAGGCATTTTTAGAAAAAAGTTTCATGTGTGTATGTGTGTGTCTGTGTATGGCTGTGCCTATGTGTGCCTGTAAACATCATAACTCAAAAACGAAAGTGGAATAAAAACCAACGTTGGTATCTAAGTTTAATATCTTTCAAGGATGCGACACGAAGATTTTGAAGAAAATTCCACCATCCTAAACTACCCTTTACATGGAAAATTTTTGGAAAATTTTCATGTCATAAATGGTTCCGATTTTGATTAAAATAGAATATGTGGATATTTTTATGGCAAATAAAATGTATATTTTGAAATTTCTAGCTGTAACCCACATAGTCTGTTTATTCTTGGTGACTTTTCCATAACTGGTAAATCGTAAGAGATATACCAAATCTTACTGTGCAACAAATGTTGATCTCTTAAAACACACTAGTTATGTCCAAATACATTTTTTGTGGAGTGGGCCATTTCGGGATATTCGTTGCTATTTGTGCGTGTTCTACAATACTTATATTTTTCTCAAATCGCAACTAGCTTTAAAAGATTTTACTACCCCTCAAAGCCTACTGTGTTCCCACATTCATCAGATAGATAAATAAGAATGAGAATAGTTTGTGCAAGAGAGTCATGTGAGTGCAACACATAAGATTTTTTGTGTTAATTTCCATTTAAATATCACGAATGTTTATTTTATCTACCGCTTACTTAAGGTAGATAGAAAAAATTATGTGTTCCTCCAAAGCATTAGGTATTTATGGTATACACAAAATTTCATGGCGGATGATATTTCTATTTGCTGTTGTACAAATAAATGTTGTGGGCACAAATGATATTTATATCATCAGCTTTACAGCATGTTTAAGTATACAACACGTGGCATGCATCTGTCGCCATTAAACTCTGTGTCAGTCATAGATTTTGCCGTTTCTAGGTCCGATAACCACCTTCCACAAAAAAGGTCTGCAGAGGGTTCAAATGGCTGTGATTATGAGGCTCACTTCCGAAGCTCCCTTGTTTGACCCTCGTCGGGTCATCGAGTTTTTCTTTATGGTTTTCCCAGAGTTGGTGGATGAATGGTGGAATGGTTTCCCTTCTAACACGATTTTCCTGTCCCCACTTAAACCTTTCCACCCCTTAATTTTAGTGTTGTAAGAGAAGGCAACGGCGATTGGCGTGTAGGTCGGTAGAATTTGCGCTATGGTAAGATTTCTGACAGGCGCTTGAGGGGGGTTGCTGGTGCTTCCTTATCTCCTGAGAGCCGCTTCTATTCCCGATGCCTCTAGGTTGCGGGTGGCTAAGGCAAGGTTGGTTGGAGTCGTTAGGGTCCACAGCCGTGCTAGCGCACATCGTCGTCCGAATCTGGTTGCTTTTTTGGGTCTCCGTAACATCCCTTCCTCCTAGGTATCACGTTGGTAGCACAAACGAACTACTGTGGCTTATGTGCAGTGCTGTACTTCAATTACTTGAAGCTCTTCCTACTGAGTGTTACATTACCGGAAATACATGTTTTGAGGTTTCCTGAATAAAAAATGCATTTTTTGGATATCTGTATGTGTCTATCCGTCAACCTGTCTGCGAGTAATAGATCACAAAAATGAAAAATCGGTTAAATACCACATTTGGTATTCTAGTGCAGTGTCTTTCAAAGATGTAACATGAAGATTTCAGGAAAATTTACCCACTCAAAACATGGAATATTTTTGGAAATATTTTGTTAAAAGGCTCTAGGATTTTGATTAAAATAGGTAGGTAGGTACTATTTGTGTAACAAAGCTTCACACCAAATATCAAACCTTCTGGGATTAGCCCCTGAAGTCCTCTTCATTCTGAATTACTTTGGCATAACACGTGAACAGTAAGAGAAATACACAATTATTAAATGAACAACGTCATATACACAATAAAACAATGTGCATAGTAAAGATGTTGAGATGGAAAGTCTTCTGAAACGTGCCGTTTTTTGATTACCCCAGACAGCCCTAAATCGAATACTACAAACGTAGTCATATTTTTCCACAGAGTGAAAGCCTGTTATGACTTTTTTATAACCGTTACATTTTTCGTTATCAAAATGTATTCTCTTATCCACCCAAATTGTTTCAGAACCTGGTATCTTTGAGATTTATATTCTCACTAAGTTAACTCGTAACATTTGGTTGAAACCTGTTTGTGGAAATGGAGTAGTTAAACTGAGTTATGAAGCTTTGTTAACAACACACAACAGGTCTTCCAACGAAAGGTTCAAGTGCAAGTAAACAAAGTGGAACTGCTCCGCCCAAGCACTTGCATACCACATGCAGCTGCAGAATGCAAACGACTGTTAATGCCAATAATCAGTTATGCATGTGGGGAACACATGGATCATACAGGCTTTACTAATGAGCTAATTATTTGCGTCAATACGTAGAAGCTGCAAGTGGTGGTGCATCTCTAGACCTGTACTTTCCAGTAAAACTTTCAATATCTTAGATATACGTGATTATTTCCATGGCTGTTACTGGAGGCTACAAATTCTTAATACCTCTTAAGACAGTAACATACACTCCATAATTAACATTAGTAGTGATGATCAGAAGGTATTATTAATTCTGAGAATATAATGACTAAAACCTGCATTTCTAAGCAAAATGCTTAATTTTTTCCACACCTTTAAGGATAAGCAGAAAGGTTATACCTCTTAAGACACATCTAGATGAGCAGTTTTAATTGTGTTTTTGTGCTTATTTCACAGGAAAATGGTTTTGCTTGTTTATTTTACGATGTTTAGTTAAAACAGCATATTTTGTCCAAAACTGTAACTTTAAAAGTGCACAACGTGTTGTGCAACGGCCGTTAGTCCAGCAAGTAAGGTGTGCATGATTTCTCGCTGTTACAGTCAAGAAATGCCACCCGAAAAAGCCTCTCAGTCGGCATTCCTACGAAAAAGTGTAAACGAGCTTGGAGAACATACTTTCAGTGAAGATGGTAGTATCTTATTTTGTTCGGTGCGTGAAAAGTGTTTTCTGAGAAGGAAAATATGACATTGTGTAGCACATTAACACCACGCCACATAAGGAGAGGTCTAAGTTAAACCAGCAAGATTAAAAACAATGGTGAACATTCAAGTTCTAGTGATACATTTTCCAGAGACATGTGCTTACCATTAGTGGCTTCCGACCTTCCGTTTGATAAATTAAATAATGTATTTTTAGAAAAAAATACAGAAATACAAAAATGGTGAACGAATCTCCATTGCACAAAAACTATATGCCACAGTGTTTTCAAGAAGTAATAGGTAATATTCAGAATACACTGAATCATGAAAACACAAGGATTTTTGTCGATTAAACCACAAATGCAGTGTGTAGTTGGCACTATGAATCAGCTAGCAGATCACTTTTTCTTAATATACAAATGAATAAAGTAAACCATTCCACTTTTTCCAAATTTTTCAACGACTCCTTAGCTTTCTTGTGGCCAGAAGGGATATATTGCTATTTGTCAGTGATGCTGCTACACGTATTGTTAAAGCGGAAGCTGGAACTCAAAAACATACATCTAGCCCAATATGCAGACGATACTGCATATTGGAGTACACACGCCACACTTCTAGGAGCCAGAGGCAAACTAGAAAAATAATTAAACACTTTTCTACAATGGACACAAAAATGGAGAATCACCATAAACATACAAAAAGCACAAGCCATTGTAATTAGAAAGATAAGAAAACACACATACAGAACAGCCACACTCACTTTCAACAAACAAAAAATCCCATGTAAAAATACAGTCAAATACTTAGGGGTACACATCAACAATAAACTCAGGATAAAACCATACTATACACAACTACTCAATAAAGCACGTCCCATACACTCAACACTAAACTATCTGGCCAGACTCAACAAAAGAGGACTCACACCACAAATATTACACAAACTCTACACCACACTAGTCAGACCACAACTCACATATGCAGCCGTAGCCACAATGCCCCTCATCACAAAAACTATGATGAACAAAATAAAAACATTTGAAAGAAAATGCCTACGGACTGCTCACAAACTTTCACCATCATTTAAATCCAACATTATACATCAATACACAAACACACCACCCATAGACTCACACATAGCACAACAATTCATAAAATACATACATAATGCATACACAAGAAGCTACAGAAGAACACTTATAAACACTGCACAAAAGATGAAGACCATACAAGAAACACCAACAGACAAAAACCCTCCCCTTATTACACTCATACATGTTTACGACAAGTATCAAGAACAAGAAGAACAGAAACTACGAGGCCATCTACACACTTTCAAAACATTTAGACACAAAACAAAAAACACACACTAAAACCCCATAACATACAAAAACACACCACACATATAAAAAATAACAATGAGCCATGCAGCAGCACAAAGTAAAAATAACAACAAGCAACAAAACTTAAGGTCTTCTTGGGCAGAACCATATGAATGGAGCCATGGATGTGGAACACAGGAACTGACACAGATACATATAATACACAAATCACAACACATTACATTACACAATGTCAACAAAAACACAATAAACACAAATACACACCAAAGCCGAGGGAAATCCCAACCCGAACAAAAAACAAATACCACACTAGGCTGAAGAGGGATTTCCCTAAACAGCCCGGGCATGTTGTAAACATGCCCAAATAAACATTTTTCATTTCATTTCATTAAGTCCTTTATCCTAAATTAACTCATCTGACCTGTCTTGTTCATGGCTACATCGTGTCTGAAATATCAGAAGCCAGAACACATAGGTGGATCTTCTTGTTTCTAGCCTGAAGAAAGTATTCGTACAGTCACCGATTAGAATTCAGGAATTTCAAATTTATCTTTGCCTCCTCAGCAAGTTTTAACTCGCCAGGGAATGTGGTAGGCTGTGTCATACTACTTAGAACAGTTCAGTGAAGTGAAAACTGTTTTAATTCACTAAATGCAGTAGATGCAGTCAGTATTGTCACATCACAAGAATGTTTTGCCAAAAACTTCATCCAAGAAAGGACACAGTACATCCATAATCATTTCTCCAAAATATCTGAAATTTTAAAGCAAGTGGAAGCTTGAAATAATTCCTTAAAACATTCGCTTATTCTGATTGATGAAATTTCAAATGTATTGTCCTCAGAAATACACGGGATTGCAAAATTTGCGTTTGACAAACTCAGTCGGTCGCTACAGAAAAATTTCGGCTACAAAACACTGTGTCAAATTTCTAAAAAGCTTTCTGATGAAGAAACATACATTGAAGAGGAATTCACCAAAGAACTACTGTGCTTTTCTCATGCACCTGTGAGGTCATGCGACGTCAAAAGAGTATCTTCATCATACAAATCATTTTACACTGATAGAAGCAGGAATTTTACTCAGGAAAATCCCAGGATGACCTTCTTGGGTACTGCAACAGCCTTCCATAAGATAAGAGTTCTGTGAAACAAGTTATCATCATATTTTCGTGTATTCATTTTTGCTTAATTTGGTGCTTACTTTCATCATTCGTGCTTTCTTCTTCTTTGCTTGTTTCTTTTACTATTTTATCGTGCTTAGAAGTCCGGGCTTTAGTAATGACTAATGTAGCCCCTGTAGTCGCATTTACTCTGGACGACTTTTGCATAACTGGTAAACCGTTAGAGATAAATCAAATCATAATATACAAAAAATGTAGATCTTCTAAAATACACAATTTATGTCTCAATACATTTTTTGTAGGGTGCACCATTTCCTTGTTATGTGTGTGAGTTTCGGAAAACTTCCGTGAAATGGAACATCGTTGTTCATTTTTTTATGTTAAGTGTGCAAAGAGAACGGAATCTCAAAACTTTAAAACATTTGACTATCGCACAAAGCCTACTGTATTCTAATAGCCCTCTTTGCACCTCCAAGGAAATAAGTAATAAGATAATTTGTACAAATGTATTGCTAACAAAATTTCAGTCTTAAATTTCAAAATTATGTACACCCGAAAAGAAACAAAACAGAAATAAGAAAAAAATCTGAAAGGTAAGCTTTTGATAAAATAAACAATTTTTCTCGTGATTGGTTGGCTAGAATAATGTAAGAGTTCTACAAGGCTGTGCTACAAGGAACGCTGTGCATGAAGTTTTGTGGAATTTGTTGTTCTTACATGAAAGTGTAATTATGATATATAATTGTAATATATTATTGGTATTTTTATTCTTATCGTTATTACTTCTGCAATTATTTTGTGTTGATGGCTGTTCATCAGTCATTTATCCATAACAAAAAATTATTAGAGCAGTTTTAATAGAAGAAACAAGACTATAATATAATGATGATTATGATTGATGATGATCATGATGATGATGATGATAAGGATGAGGATGAATAAAAGTGTTCCATTTTAACAAAATAAAACAATAACGAAAATTTCCAACTGAGAGAATAGTCTAGGATCTGTAAATTCTACCAGAGCTCACCTCGTATCTTTCCGTCTCTTTACTGTCTACGCGAGAGAGACGGAGAGAGAGAGAGAGAGAGAGAGAGAGAGAGAGCTGAATTGGGGTCGGGAAGTTTTAAATACTTTTACTGTATACAGAGTACAGCTATGTGTGCATCTCCAATGGCATCTCGATATTGAGCTTTTTTCACTCGAATGTAATATTTACGTAAGAAATAAGGCAAGTAAGAAAAGTTATCAAAATAGCCAAATAAAAGGAGCAGATTTATTTTGCTCATACGTTTTCCTTTATACCGTAACGGTGGCTATAAACACAATTGGTGGAACGTAAAGCACTAAGAAGAAGGAGTAAAGAAGAAACTGTTAGCAAGCTTCTTACGGGGAAAAAATCTGTAACCCCTTTGGTTGCAAACTCATAGCTTCTCTGGAATTCCAGCATATAACTAGTTCGCCTTACGTAAATGCACCTTGTTAGAAACTGGCAGGTTCCTCTATTCTCGGGAATGTCAGGAATCTGTCGCTCCCCGTCACTCTGCATACCCTTCGCCTCGCTAGAACATTTTCTTAATTCTTTGGATATCCTTCTTCCTTCGCAGGCATTTTTAAGGTATTCGTAATACTTAAAGATCCGCTTGGTATACAGGGTGTTTAAAATATACCTTAACCGTTCTCGAAAACTATGAACCAAAATATATTAAACGGGTAGTGTAAGAAATCTCTTAGGTGCTACATTCACATGACTTTCTCTACCTCTAGTATGTATTTTACATATACTGTATAAACTGTTACAAAGGCACATTTTATATCTACTTCATGATAATCGAGATAAGGGTTTACATAAATAGTTTTTTTTACACATTTCGCTGCAGAGAGAAGTGGTACATAGAAAGCTGCTTAGATGCTTAAGAACCGAGCGGAATGGCTCAGGCTGTAACGTCTGTGGCCTGCATTTGGGAGGTCACGGGTTCAAAAAAACACATGGGGTTTTCAGGGTTTTCGCGGGTCACCAGGCTAACGCTGGGTAGGTTCATTACATCTCTCTAATTTCCTGTCCTTCCGTTTCACCTGACTTCTCAAATCCTTTCGCCTTCATCTGGCTGGTCCCTTTCAGGGTAATAAGTTTTGGTGGGAGACTTGGCGTTGCATGGCAGGGAATACATTCCTCCTTCGGCAGTCTGCGGTCTCCGAACCTCCCTCCAGCATGTCTAAGATCTCCGGGTGGGCAGTACTCCAGTTGTATATAATGCCTCCGGGGAGTTTCAATCTGCAAATGGCAGGGACCTTGCCGTCTGCTCTATCGTGACTCCTTGGGTCACCCACCCACTGTCTCCTTTAGCCTCATCCTTTCTCCCGGGAGTGCCGGTACAAAAGTTCTTTAACGTCGACGTGTCCAGTCATATCCTATTCTACCCTATCCTGGATATTTAAAAACCGGGCAGTTTAACGTTGTGAAAAACAGCAAAAGTACTTTTAAGAAAGCTTTCTTTACATTCGTGGCCTTCTTTGCCCATTCAATCAACGATTCTTGTAAAATCAATATAACGTTTGCAGAAATACTTTTATTACACATCTTCTTACAAGTACAGAAAACGAACTTTGTGAAATGCAAGGGTATCATGATTGTTTAACTCTCTTTCTGTATCCCTCTGCAAATGGTAGCACTTTCATGCTATTGGCAAGACATAATTACAACCAATGACACGCCGGCCTGAAAGGGAAAGTATTGAGTTCTTAGTGTCGCTTAGTAAATCGTTACCCCTCTCTTTGTCCCTCTCTAATGACACCACTGTTCATGATACATGTTGTGTTTACTGTAAAGCTTTACACGTTTTTGTGATTCTAAGGACAAAGTTAGTTTTTCTTATAACTAAAGACGTGTGCGTTTTTCCATAGGCATACTGCACATTGATTTTTAGTGTCAAGTTTGCGCTTGTAAACAACTGCAGGTAGGTACAGCCTGACCATGAAAATCGCCTCACTGCAACACAACCTACAAGCATCATAAACTATGCATTCTGGAATTGAACTTAAACGCTTATACATACTGCTATTTGTTAACTATAATATCGTCACAGAGTGCATTACACTGGGCTACAATGTACATTCGTAAATTCGTAAATGTATATTCGATGCTTATTACTCAAGCAGTTTTTAGACAGTAAAAAACTTGTTTCTTCGTCACACGATATCACTCTGCCGTTTAGCGTGTTTTCCCTCTTACTCATTTTCAAAATTTCACACGTGGATAACCATATTGTTGTTTAGAACTTTCTGGAATTTAACTTTTTACCTTTTCGATACCTGGCACAAGAGGTATCGTATTAATTGAATTAGCTAAATTTTATATTAGGCTTATGCTCTTGGACATTTCCAAACTCAATTTTTCTATTTGTCTAATAGATTTGGGCAACGCTGCAAAATTATTGGATATGAACTGAAGATTTTCGATAGTTCTTGCGATATACTGCACCTTGAGCCTGCGTCTGTATACACTTGCAAGGCAATGCTTTACTAGTTCCCAGAGTACTGCGTTACGTTGTTTTCGACTCTTGCCTCTAATGGCAGTTGTTTGCACATTTGATGGCCGTGCTGTACTTCTGACGTCATTCATACTCTGCGTCTAGCCAGCCTGTATCACATGCGAGCGCACAACCCTCCGGCCTTTACTTATAACATGGAGTTGTTTAACTCAATAAATGCTGCTTATTTCAAGCAATATGTGCAACCTTTCCCATCACAGACATTAAGAATTTGGAGATAAAGCTAAAGAAAATTAAAACGTGGTTTAAATAAGAGGTTAGGTGTACCCACCCCTCCCCCCACCCCACGTTTCCTTGTTCTCATTACAGCGCCACGCCTCTAGCGCCCTATCACAACTGTTCAACTGTTAATTGGTTCAGTGCTTATACTTCGCGCCCTATAAGACCTCCGTAAATGATAAGAATCTCAGAGGTGATCCCAAACAGTGCATATTACTGAGTTTCTTTTGTGTACAAGGAGAGTAAGGAATTACAGTAGGCTTAATCTACGTGATGCCTATGTGATAGCTCTGAAATTCCGTTTTCTTCGCATCAACACGAAAAATCCGAATATCACTCAGCAGTTAAAAATAATAAAGTATTTGACAATTCAAATCAAATAAAAAACACATCTCCGAAATGGTTAATACCATAAGAAGTATATTTGACGAAATTGCGTGATTTAACGAGATCTATACTTTTGTGTAGTATATTTTTGTTATCTTTTACGGTTTATAAGTTACAAAAAGCATTCAGAAGATAAAAGGTCCCTGAGTTGATGCTCTTTGAGGATAATTATGTCCACGCTACGTTTAAATATTTCATGTGAGCATCTCCATAACCTTGAAAGAGACACGAAACATTAAAATCGGGTTCACTCGAAAATATGTAATTCATCTGTTTGGAAAGAAAGGAAACATTTAACCGCTCGTACGGCGTTTGAGCCCAATGACACAAGATTGAGAACGGAGCATGCTAATGATTGAACTATTACTACACTTTGAGGCGAGGGAACTACCAAGAGAGCCAAAGCTCTCCACCCCCCCCCCCTAAAACCAGTGAAGGCGGCACTATTACTACAAAAAATTAAATAATAATAATAATAATAATAATAATAATAATAATAATAATAATAATAATAATAATAATAATAATAATAATAATAATAATAATAATAATAATAATAATAATAATAATAATATCTAATAATAATAATATCTAATAATAATAATAATAATAATAATAATAATAATAATAATAATAATAATAATAATAATAATAATAATAATAATAATAATAATAATAATAAATACACAATAACATAAAAATAAAATCTGCATATCTATAGTTCTGGTATTTGTAGTCCACACCAGGGCATAGTATCCAGCGATTTTATTTGTATTCAATTTATTTTTCAATTTTATACATATTGGAGTGCGTAGAAATACATTATAGCATTGACGCACACAATGTCTTCGCGACAGAGGAATAATAAACCATTTATATCTATTCTTCAAGAAGCTACATGGCTCCAAATATTTGTCACATGGTTCTTTATTGACAATAATTGTATAGGTAATATTTGTCACACCCATCATGGAGAATCCCTGGTTAACGTACGGCCAAAGCAGTACCTTACACCCTCTATATCCCTCTGTAATATCTGAAATTTGCCGCTTGAATTCTGTAACTTTCATCAAAAAAATATGCCCCTAAAACCTCTCAATGCTCGAACGATTTTTGATATTACTCTACACTCACGCGCAAACACTCTCTCTCTCTCTCTCTCTCTCTCTCTCTCTCTCTCTCTCTCTCTCTCTCTCTCTCTCTCACACACACACACACACATCACACACATATACACACATTTTCTCATAATTGTTATTATTACTACTACTGTTATTATTATTATTATTATTATTACTATTATTATTATTATTATTATTATTATTATTATTATTATTATTATTATTATTATTATTATTATTATTATTATTATTATTATTATTATTATTATTATTATTATTATTATTATTATTATTATTATTATTATTATTATTATTATTGTTGCTGCTGTTGTTGTTGTTGTACCAGTAGTAGTATTTCTTCCCTCCTGAGTGATCGAAGCATCAGCACAGTACCTTTAGCGACCTTCATTTTTTACCTGTTAAACGTACAGTTCTCCGTCAAGGTCGAGAGAAATCTGCGCTCTCCGAGTACCAGTTACCCAGCCTTGCTCTAGATAACTAACAAGGATGGTTACCTTGTGCGAGATGAAACTGACGAGAGAGAAACGGCCATTCTCTCCTTCTACCAAACCCACGCCGGCACATCAATTCATCTAACCCAGCAGGCTTTGACCATAAACAGTGATTTTCGTTCAAGTAAATGTACCTATTGACCAATGGTAATCACAAGAGACAATCGCACCATAGCATAGATCAGGTGCAGGGACCGTGACAAGTATGTCAGATTTGCTTTCTAGTTCAGCGATGGTCAAGTAATTCCATGAGCCCAACTGCCTTTCCAATGTTACGGAATAATTTGCTTATTCATCACTGAACCAGCAATCAAAGCCATGGAACCTAATATCCCTTTCTTACTGTATCTGCTAACTTTATGGTATTCTTTCTCCTGTCATCTCTCATGACATATTTTTCTAGTTATAGTTAAGCGCTTTTTATAAGCTATAAACCACAAACGTGTTACCACTTTGTGTTTTCGTATTTTCCCTCGTGTTCTTTAGTTCCTGAAAAAACGAAATAAGATTTTGCACTGCGATATGACCATAGAAGAACTGGTGTACTCAAATGATGTAAATATTTTGGAAGAAGGAGCCAAAAATTAAAATCTGATGTTGCCCTCAAATTACTTTCTTTACTCTTGTACTAACTACTCTTACATACTCTTATATCTCTATCTTCTTCATGTTAGTCGAGATAAGCATTTGCAGAAATTATCTTATTCTTAATTTTGTTGTAGGAGGAAGAGGAATATGGGAATACAGTAGACTTTGAGCGGTACCCAATTCTTTTAAAGCTGGTCGCTCTTTAAAGGCTTTCAAATTCCGTTCTCTTTCCACGGCCAAGAGTTAAAAACATGAATAACGACTTCCCACTTGAAAAAAGTATAGGTATTGGAAAACTCAGACGCATAACAAGGACTCTCTTAAAGCAACTCTAAAGATATTTATCATAATGCCATGTTTGAGATGTTGACATGAGAAATAAAATGTATATCTTAAAATTGTTATAAATAGTATATAGTTTCATTCAAGCTCTTTCAGTTATACACAGACCATTAGAAGTATACTGCAGAAATTTGTATAATTGGTACCTTAATATGTATCCATTTTAATGTGTTAGTTTCTTCTCTTCGTCTAAAGTTTTCCCAAAAACCAATCACATAGTTTACTACCTAATGTTTTCACAACTCCGCCATGTAATGAACAACACCTTCAGATAGAATATCCATTTTTCTTCACACCTCAGTGCGTGACCTAGGTAGCGTGAAGTTATTGACCTTGCAGAAAGCATGTGAACTCAGCTTCAATACAGAATTCATTACCGTGAGGTCTGTCCACTCTGCAATACGTCTTCTGTGCCACGCCTACTTGGAGGTATTAATCAACCTGAAAACATACTACTCTTAATAAGCAAACTTGTAAGTCCTAAAACGAAGTAAATATGTATGCAATATTGTTTGTTTCACTGTCCCGAACTAGCAGTACAAATATCTGCTCATATACCCCCCTAACAGCCTGTATAACTAGAAAAAGATCAGAAAAAATGCAGCACTTATTAAATACGCAGTTTTTAGTATTCTCCAATTTACGTAGCATTCGCTGTTTATGATGTTAATATTTTCGGATATTTTGCGCATACACTTTAGAAATGTCATTTTTTTCCCTCATCACTCCACTTAGGAAGAATGCATTATCCTAACTTATGCATTCTACTTTTTAACAGTAGACTATCGTAGTATTTGAAATATCTAAAATTTCAATCCAACTATAAAAATCATGTTTGAGGAAATATCTTTTAAGCAGTTGTGTGGATGGGAAATATGTTGATTTTAAAAACAAGTTTCGCTTTTGTGATATCCTTCGCATGCACGATTCGGAACTTTTTCTAAAACTGCTTTTTTGGGTTTAGTACTTTTGGGAAATCTAATAGCGATTTCTGGGTGGAATACAAAAATGGTAGAGCAATAAAACATATTCCAATCACTAATAACATCATTCAGGATTGCTTTCTGCAGTATTTTTGAAGTGTCACTGAGATCTTGTACGACTTAGAAATAACTGCCGCACACGTTTCCAGATGTGTTTTTGTTGCAGGTACCGTTTCCATGCCCTTCTACACGGTGTACGTTCTCATGGGCTACTGGGATCTGGGGCCCATATTGTGTGACCTCTGGCTGTCTGTGGATTACACGGTGTGCCTCGTGTCTCAGTATACGGTGCTGCTCATCACGATAGACAGGTTCTGCTCCGTCAAGATTGCTGCCAAGTACCGGAGCTGGCGAACCAAGAATCGTGTCATATGGATGGTAACTATCACCTGGATCATTCCTGCGCTCCTCTTCTTCATCTCCATCTTCGGCTGGGAACATTTCGTTGGATATCGCGACCTTCAGCCGGGTCAGTGCGCCGTCCAGTTCCTCAAAGATCCCGTCTTCAACACCGCACTTATCATAGGTAAGGAATGTAGTGTGCAGTAGTAATACATCAGCTGTATTGATCATCTACTGTTCTTTGCATTGGCGCAGCAAATAGGAGGTTTTGGAATTAAGCTACCTCAGACACCACGCAGATAAAAGAAAGAAAACGAATTCAGAATATATCACAGAGATTAAAGCTTGACCAAACCCATTATCCAAATCCTGGTTCACCACATTGGAGATTGGCAGTGACTGATTCCCACTATTTGCTAATGATGAACAATCTTCTGCTCATGTAAGGCAAAGACTCAGTTGTCTAAGTAACAGTTTCAATTATTGAGTTCCCCCCTCCGATATGTTCTTCATATCAGCGCTCGTAGTGGCTTACTCTCGAGACACGGACATGGAACATACTGTTACTAGCAGTATTGTCAATTTCCGAAGTGTTGAATCTGAGTGGTAACGCTGCAGTACATTTTGCGTTAGTATTAGAGTGAAAGAGAAGGCCTTCTGAGCTTTGCCTTTTTAGCTGGCTTACCCATTGCACAGGTGACTTTAAATTGATGACCATTTCATTAATTTAATTTATTTCACAATATCTGCCTGAAAGCGGCATACTATGAAGTTAAAGATCTTAAGGTCAATCTTCCCTGTAACCACTTCAATTGTAATTACGAGATGACTAGTACTCTGATTTTTATGTCATATTTTTTTATTCCTACCTATTTTTCCATGCCAAAGTTAATTTAAACATGTTTCCAACATTTCTGAACACAACGAATCAGCATTTGTTAGTCATTTAAATGCATATTTGACAATATTTTAGTATTAGGCCATATTTCGGCCAAATATACGAACAATAGCATACTGGTAGCCATGACCTATGCAGTATTTAACACTTCGGATAACTTTGTAAACATTATTTCGCAACCTTTTTCTTTTCCCCCTCAACCCATTCTAACGTGTTAGGGGACTTGGCTTCATGCTGCAAACTACTATTCCATAAACTGTAGTGAAATTGAGATTTTCAATAACTTTGACGAAAGCAACTCACCTTAAATCAAAAAGGTGTAACAGTTGTTTTCAATCACCATTTCAAAAATATCATAAAATCAAATTTGTGTATAATATTGAAGTAAATCACTAGTCTTGAAACTGTGGGTATGAAATTGTGTGGTGCATTAAGCATTTTGAAGGAAACTGAAAGTGAGTTATCGAGTGTACAGGGCAAAGTAGCTGACAGGGTTAGGGGAAAATTACGTCACGTGCTTCAAAGAAATTCTGTATAGATGACATTGTGTAAAACTGGTGACATCTTTGTGAGAAAGAAGCAGAAGTCGATGAAAATGAACCATTACGTCAAGTTTCTCGAAGTATAAGATTGTACATACTTGCCGACAACCCAAGATCCTTTAAGCTTAACAATCTGAAACTGAATGTCATTATACAGCTCAGTTCTGCTGAAAGTGAAGGTTAAGAGAGATATTGATTGTTTTGTCTTTAATTATTAAAAATAAAGACCTTTTCGTATTTTGTTTTAGGTCATATTTACGGAATTTCACATGCAACGTTTCTACAGGTTACTGTTGTCATACAATATGTATGCGCATAGTATACTCCTTGATTATTTACATGTTTGCAAAATTATTTACATATTTACAACAACATTTGCAAAGCAGTTAAATTCCATACACGTATTAGCAATCTGGATATATGATTCAGATAAAAACTGTAAAAGGGAAATTCCTTCTGTTTTCACTAAACATTTATTTGCATTGCGAGAACGCTCGTCCAACATACGATGTTATACGATGTTATACGATGTTATAAGTACATATTTACTGTCCTCTACGTGACTGAAACCAAGCTGCGTGCTGTTTATTTATTTTACACGCCTCTAAATAATTAGGAAAAATCCTGAGCAAATGAAACGTGGGATCATTCTTCGACACAACACAAACAGGTTGCCCTTTCTTTTGCAGTGGAGTACCTTTGAACCCATAGTCTCCCTGATGTCAATATATGCAAGTAGCAACCATCCTAAAGAACATCCACTTTAGAACAAAGTATTGTCCTTGGCTACGTATACGTATCCTCTACTAGTGAAAGAATTATTGAAACGATTGAATAATTTGTATATAATCACAGTATATCATATTTTAAAATGCTACACTTTCCGTTTAATCCCAAAGTTACAGTACTATTTGTTGCTACAACATGAAAGAATTCCCGGAATAAATCCAAACATAGTGAATGTGTAGAACAGTGTACGAACAACAAATGATTAGCATTGCAGAGCGATAGGGCATACTTAGGCCGAGCTGAACCCTGCTGTGTTTGTCCAACAAGGTCAGTGTTACATCAAGTATAATCAATGAATAACTATCTAACAAGATGGAAACGTTAAAATAAGTACCAATATGGCTCGTCGACATCTAAAAGTGCAAGTTAAGGAGTTCGAAAAGGAAAGATTGATCGGTCCCAGGGAAGCGGGTTTGTCATACATTTCCAGGCTTTGGCGACGGTTCCAAGAATTATGAAGTGCTCGTCGGACGGCTGTAAATGGTCGCCCACAGGTCACAATGCCGCAGCAGGACCGATATTTGACCACAAGAGCATGATGGCATCGGACAATGCCTCACGATGTCTTCCGTGCATGCAGCCAGCTCAGATGTTCGAGAATGGAGGATACTCAGGGCAATCGGTCTCTAAGGCAGCAGTTTGTGCCCCACTCACTCGAGTATGCATACGGTCCCGTTCACATTGGAGTCAGCAACGTCAACATTAGACATTGAAAGAATGAAGGAACGTGCTGTTTACAGAAGACTCCAGATTCATTTTTAATAATGATTTTCGCCGCACAACAATCTGGTGAAAACGTGGGACCCACTTTCATCCCACAAACCGTGGAAACAGGGAACCCTCTGAACCCTATAGAGCAGTAGCCCACAAAAGTGCAATCGTGATTACGCCTGCGAGTTCAGGGGAGGAAGGTCGACTCAGTAACGCCATAGAACTATCCCCTTCCTCAGCACGCGCAGTCAAATGACTGAAAACAATAATCAGGCTCAGACTGTATATTTAATACACAGCCTCAGATCATTTGCTATCAATACTGAAGCCATGTTTGGCTCATATGTGTGTGTGCGTGTTTGTGTGTGAACAGTTTTCTTTTTTTCCAAAACTAAAAACAGTGAAATCAAATAAGAAGTCTCGCTTTTCCGATAAACACCTTTCTTCGCAATTAAAAATAGCTACGTGTGACATTTCTGTAGATCTTGTTAGTTTAGTGGAATAAATCTACATACAGTAAAACGTCGTCTATCCGTACTATATAACTGGAACCATAAGCAACCCGGAAAATCGAAAATCCGGATAATCCAGGTTATATGGGTAATATGCAAAACAAAAGTTTTAAATACTTACATAAGCAGACTTGCCGTTTATGACGATAAAACTCAGCAGCTATTTTCTTTTATCAATTTTTCTTTTATCAATTTTCCTTTATCAATTCGATTAATAACATCCAACTTTCTATCCATTGAAACACAACCTTCTTTCACTTTGATGTTATTTTAAACTTGTACATTGAAATACACTCGCAAATACATTGATAAGACACAAAAACAACCCGGTTGAAGCACACAGGGTAAACTTAATGGCAGAGTTGAAAACAACAGGAAAACTGAGGAGATTAAGGACGTTGGAAGGCGATTAGGAATCAAGGTCAAACGCTTTCTTCCGGGGCTGTTTATAGGTGGTGAGATACACCTCGTTATCAACGCGTGATTCACTACTAAATCTTTCTTAAATTCAACAGATAGCATTTTACAGTACAGCACGTATTACCATAATTTATAGTGCAATTTGTGCAGTAACTGTACATTGAATCAAACTAAACAGCAAATATTTGGCGTGTTGTAGTTACGTGCTTGATATCATAGTTAAATTTATCTAATGTAAACATTTAATTTTAAAAAATCTACAAATCTGATCCGGATAATCTGAAGATTTGGATAAACGAGGGCCGGATAAACCAGGTTTTACTGTACTTGTTTCACTCTAGATGATGTGGTGTTCCCTTATAATTGGTTCCACAGAGGAAATACGTAAGTTTATTTAGGTTGGCAATATCAAGGCCAGTGGTGGGGGACGCTAGGTAGTAAAGGCAAGCTAGAAGGGTTCCCTGTCTCTTGTGTGCGAGTCTTCGAAAGGGTAGGATGCAAGACCACGTCCCTCCTCGCACATATTGAGCACCATATTCAGATAATTGTTATGTAAACTGTTCTAAAACCATGTAATTATAATTTCATATGTTTATTAGTCTAAATTAAATGTTTCGTTTTGGGGTTGTTAGGAAATTTCCGAGTTTGATTGAATAATGGAATGTAATCCTTTCCAGTAATTCCCCGTACCAAAGTAGCTCTACCACCTGATGTTATTGCCCCTAGTCGAAGCCTAATTAGTAGGTTTACGGCAATATTTACAGTGCTACACTGCATATCAAAGTCGCTCCACCTACTTACCCCACCCTCTGAATCCACCTGCTGTTGTGCGGGACAGTATTCCTAATTCTAGTTTTGCGGACCTCTGCTATAGAGCATGGCTGGAATGCATTAGGAAGGCAAGTTTCAGCTCGCCAGCCTACAACAAGGACTCTTCCAAACCTCCAAAATGCACTTCGTGAGGAATGGGAGCAGCTGCCTGCAGAGTTCTTGAACCATCTAATAGAAAGCATGCCACGAGGCCTGTATGGACCTGAGTTCTCACAATACCCATATTAGCCGCTCAGCACCATCATTGTCAGAATTTGTGCTTCTGTAAAAGATTTTCCCAAGGTCAAACTTGTCAGCTATTTCTCAATATATTGCATTCCAGATCAATGATGCATTGGTAACAACATTGTGCATTACGTTTAACTTCTGTATAATTATGATAGCATGGTAATAAAATATTGAATTATGCTTAATTTTTGACACTAGTGTACATTTGAATTTACTTACAGCAAATTATAACAAACTGTCTTTTTATTGCCTGCTTTTACTTGTCCATATAAAACTAAGAGATGAGTTTTAAAAATTCATTATTGTTGAAGTTGCGTCATTAGATTCTATCTAAAATACTGTAATCTATCTTCTCAAATATACTCACTCATCTATAAGAACCTGTCGCGCCGAGGACTTCATCACAGAAAACTGCAAAAGCCATTTCCGTATTTCTTCTGTCACTTTTTCTTTTCAATGCTGCCCCAAGGAACCTCTTCAAATTCAAATACCGATGGTAATTACTTGGTTGATAGATTGGGTTTCATAGTTGATGTTCCAATAGCGGAAGCAAATATAACTACTTACAAACCTCGCTTTATACTAGGTAATTTTCGTCTATAATCTTGAAGCAAATATTTCGATGAATAAAAATAAATCCAAGAAAGCACAGATGTGACTTTCAACGGAGATGGCATGCTAGAAATATTCATGCCCAACTCTCACAAATGCCTCAATTATTGTGAAAAGGTTATCGAAGGATCTACAATGCTTGGCAATAAACTATTTTGAAAATTGATGTTTTCTTTTAAATTTTATGCTTAATTGGTGTTTAACTAACGTCAGTTCTTTGTTTGCACCGATCTTCATTACTATTTTGCTCCTGAGTATTATCGCTAAAATCATTTTCCTTTACAAATAACATTACTCCATGGCCCATGGGAATTTTACCAGCCAGCTGTAAATTATGCCTCTCCAAAAATTCCCATGCGAATAATTTTATTTGGAAAGCTTTATTGACAACAATCCCTAGAGAAAATGCTGACAAGGGTAGTTCGAGTTCCCGTTTACAAATGTAATTAAACCTTAACAGATAAAACAACCAATCAAATTTAGCTTAGCAGGGACTGTATTCCACATATAAAATAGCTCATTCTGTCATGATTTCTAAAGAACAAAACTTATAGTTCTGTTTTACAATTCATTAAATAACTACAATTCGTAAAATTTGTAAAAGTATGCAGCTATTTTATGATTGAAAGGGAAAATCATGCTTAAAGTTAAAATTAATTAACTAATTAATTAAAATAGGCATCTACCATGTAATAATCAATAATGCTTTAGTTTGAGTTACTGGGCAGCAAAAGCTATGAAAAACATAAAATACAGGCTCAACAAAACAAAATATATCTTAACGGGGATCATCTACATCGGGTATGAGCATGAGAGGGAAGGTAGCGATTAAACATGCCTTACTCATCGCACATTCTGTTCCGAGTAACGAAGGTTGTTTTGATACAACACGCGCAGTGGTGGCTTCGTTCCACCTGCGCGGTAGTAATAATGTCTACGCTGTTAACTATTTTGCTTATATTAAATATATTTTGCAATGTATATTAGAGTCACCTACTGTGGTTAGTAAAATTACACGATCAAAGTTTATAACCCTCCTTTATCTATATTCTTAGTCTGCCTGTGACTAACATACTGAATTGTTTCTCATTCGCAATAAATAAATCAGTGAGGTTCCATTGCTATTTAGCCTAGAGAATATCTTAAAACTATTTGATCAACATAATACATTGTTTCAGAATACAATAGCTTATATTAATAAGAAACTAAATCCCTAAAAAGTGGAATCATATTTTCCCTCTTATATTGTTACAAATACAAGTATACATAAAGTACCTTTTCAAATTATAAATAAGTACCTGTAAGATCACCAAAGTTTGCTTTATATTTATAATCATAGTGGCGCTTGATATTGTGACGTTTTATATTTGCTCATTGAAATCCGCACATTAACAGCAAACTTTCCTGTTTTTGTAACTTAAAAGATTCTCTCGCCCACTTTTCATGAAACAGACCTCCCGACGAAGCCATACCTGCCACTGAATGAGACATGTTGGAAGCTGAACAGCAGCGAAGGGGAGGGATGGCCGATGGAGTGACACATGAACGCGTTTCATTGGAGTAGCCCTTTGGAGCCGATTTTGCCCATGCCTAATCTACATCTTATTCTTCTTGATAATAATACGATAAAGAAACTTTTCCCCTAATTGATAGTTATTGTAATTTTACAACCGTTACAATTTGTAATACTTATTGGAGGCACATTTTCTCTATTATCAGAGTTGTTTTTCACAAGTTTGCCTGTAAATGATATTGTAATAAATTTTCCTTGACTTTTCTGGAATATTAATAGTAGCGTCTTCGACTGCTTTTAAAATGTTTCCTGATGAACCGTGAAGATCACCTTTTTCACTCTTTACTTTAAATTCACATATGAAACTAGCAACCAAAATTGCAAAATATAACAACCTTTGTTAATGCATTGTGTATTTTTTTTCCCAAAGCGCACATTGCCCTTTCTCCAAATATATCGTTATAAATAAATTCCATTAAACATGCTAAATATACAACATATACCAAAATACTCTGAACGTATATAAAATATTGTGAGATCGATGTCGGCATAACAAAGACGGACGAGGCCAAGCTACTTCACACCACATTCCGAGCGGGTAAACACGTTCAAGGCCAGGCTGCCTAGCACGACTGATGTGTGTACCCGACTGTCAAGAATCAAAGCGGCAGAAACAAAGGAGGCTTTGAGAACGTCCGCAAGACTTCTAGTTGTGTCATTTCCGCTGTGGAGTTTGAGAAAGGTTCCTGTGACGTCATCCCCAGTATGCAAGCATACCAGAGAAGAACAGAGCAGTGAGTTTTAGAATTGAACTACGGACATGAGTCGCTCAGTGTGTCAGTGAGTGTGAGACAGCTGTGCCTGTGTGTGCGTGCGTGTGTCGTGTTGGTACGTCGTAAGAAGATTCAACGGGCGTGGCGAATGATTGTGACGTCGTAATTAGGGTATGAGAAACAGAGGAAATGAAGAAAGACACCGAAAAGACTGAGAAAGGTTATGAAAAGAACAGTTGTGTGCTGTGACAACCCGAAAGACTGTTGACGACGAGGTGATTGTGGTAAAATGTTAGAAGGCAATAAAATGATAGAAAAGTAACGGGACTGATTTGTGTCGTTTTGTCACAATATTGCAGACAACTCGTTACAAGATTAGGATTGGTAACCCTTCCGTCGTGTTCTAACGTGAGCCTCTCATTACAAAACCCTTACTCTTGTAACTAATACTGTAAATATCTAATAATCATGCGGAATAATTATGAATATTTGAAAAAGTATGTTTCAAGTTATCAGTATACTGACAAGGAAGTTACCAATCCCTTGAACTTCCTGTTACAGAAGTGATGTAGAATAAGAACTCCGCCATATCCGCAATGTTAGCTGCCAGTTTAAACAAGCTCTGGAAATCGAAGCACGAATCCTGCAATGGCTAGGCTGTACACGATATAGACGGAGTAGTGCAGCTGTACTACTGCATAATTCACAATCCTCTCTGGTTTCCAAAGCGACCTCAAAGCAGACAGTCGGGATCTTCCAATCCAATATAGCTTCTGTATAATATAAATGGAAGGTTTGATGCTTGATTTAGAAACCTCGGGTTAAATGTAGCAGCCGAATTTTTACATGCGCGCTTTGTATGACAAATCACTGCCGTAAAATGTTAGGTAGGTCAGGGTTGTTGCGCTAGGAGTTAGTCGGCATGAGGGGTTTGCTACTTCATTTGTTAGCAGCACGTCTAATCAACGCAACCTGCTCTGAAGGTAAACAAAAGGTTCAACGTCGGAATTGATTCATTAGTGTATGAGAATGCTGCCTGGCTTTCTCTACTCCCATTCTTCTATGTACTTTTATAAGGTTTAACGCCCTTGAGTCAGTCTGGGTGGCTCAGCTGGTTAGACGCTGGCCTACGGATTACAAGGTCGCGGATTCAAACCCGGCCCAGGCCGATGGTTTTTAAGTGTGCTTAAAAACAACAGCTCCATGTCAGTAGATTTACTGGCATGTAAAAGAACTCCTGCGGGACAAAAATTCCGGCACATCGGCGACGCTGATGTGATCCTGGCAATTGACAGCGTCGTTAAACAACAAAAATAAATAAATAAAAACGCCCTTGAACCAATTATACATCATATCGGAGGATGAAATGATACTCAAGTGAGCTCGGGTCCATAGAGCTTAGATTTACTCAACAGTCATGTTTCAGGATAAGGGAGAACCCCGAGAAAAACGTATTCAAAAATGTCCCATATAAAGGGTAGACTGGGTTTCGCCCTTCCTGTTGAGGAAAATTGAACTTAACAGTGTAATACTCGAAGGTATTTATCCAAACTTTCCGCTTTCTTTTTCTTTCTTCTTTAGTTATGTTCTTCACACGCAAACACATACACAAACAAACATACACACGTACCATAGAAACCTTTTCTAAAAATACTCTTTCGAACAGGGGACCTCAAATAGGAATTTCCGGTGAAATCTCGAGATTGAATAGCTGTCGACGGGCCCTTAAACCCTAACCACTCACTCGAGATTGAATTTTTTGGTCGAATAGAATACCATCAACTACTATGTACATAGCAGAGAAAGTAATCATAACGATTGCAGTTGAATAAAGCAAAAAATATTTGAAAATCCGAACCAATTACAAAGAACATCTCAAATAGTTAACGCCACAAAAATTTGATTTGACATAAAAACCGCATTTAAAGGAGTCTACATTTTTCGTGTGGTAAGATTTTGTCTATCTCTTGCGGGTATTCGAAAGTTATTCAGAGTAAAGAAGGCTTCACAGATTATTTCCAGAAAATTTCAAGTATATATATTGTCATGTAAATATCTTAAACGTGTGAGGTTTTAATGAAAGCCGTTAGAGCCATAATTGACACAATCAAAAATAGCGCGTAAAGGATAGTTTGGGGTGGGAGTTTGCATATGAACATGGGTTTAAAACGTGTGAAAAGTCTTTATTCTTTACAATAATCCAAATTGATTTTCCAGTCTGAGTCTACTTACTACCCTTTTGAATATGTGTTAGACTATTATAATTGCATAATAAGAATTACTAAAGCAGGCATAACATTTAATGACGGGTGCCAGGAGGAGCAGCTCAATACATCCGGAGACTTGCCACGCCTTGCGGTTTTGTGTAGTTACACATCCTGTGACATCACGCTGTAAACTCGCTGATATGACTATCATTTGCGCCCACAAAATTTATTTGCACAACAGCAAAGAGAATAATTTGATCATGAAGTGGTCAGCTTTCAGTCGTCACTAAATTCTGTCTCTGCCATATTATGTATTATAATGTGATATATTAATACAGTAATGTTATTTATTACTACTATTATAGATTACAGATTGTAACTTTTTTCTTTTCGGTTGTACACTAATTATATTACCTATATAAATTTGGAATAGTGACCAAGGTGGATGCTATATTGCACGTTTTTCTAAGTTACGAATCACGTTTAATTTTTACTTTCTCTAAGTAGAGGAAGTATTATATTCCAACAACAAATTTTATGTTGAGATTCCACCGAAAATATGTTTTGAGACCCCTGAACAAAAAAAAAGCATTTTTAGAAAAAGGTCCGTCTGTGTCTGTCAGTCTGGACAGCATAACTCAAAAACAAAAAGTCGGTTAAAAACCAAAGTTGGTATTTAAGTTTAATATCTTTCAAGGATGCGACACGAAGAATTTGAAGAAAACAGCCCCACCTTAAACTACCCTTTACATTGAAATTTTTTTGAAAATTTTGATTTTCTTGAAAATGGCTCTAACGATTTTTATTAAAATGCCATATGTTTAAGATATTAGTATGACAAATGAAATGTATATTTTGAATTTTCTGGCTATAGCCTATGTAGTCCTGTTTACTCTGGATGACTTTTGAATAACTCGTAAACCGTAAGAGATAGACAAAATCTTACTATACAAAAAATGTAGATCTCGCTAAAACACATAATTTATGTCTGAATAAATTTTTTTGTAGAGTGGACTATTTCGGAGATATTCCTCGTGCTAGTTTTGGAAAACAAAACTTTCGTGAAATGGAACATCGTTGTTCATTTTTTTATATGTTATGCGTGCAAAGAGAATGGAATCTCAAAGCTTTAAAATATTTGACTATCACTCAAAGCCTACTGTATTCTAATATTCATTCTCCTTGCACCTACAAGGAAATAAACAATAAGATAATTTGTACAAATGTTTATCTCAACTAACACGAAGAAGATATAGGAATAAGAGTTTGTAAGAATGGTTAGTATAACAGTAGAGAAAGTCATGTGAGTGCAACACATCAGATTTTTTGTATTGGTTATACTCAAGTCAGATATTGTATACAGCGTTGAGATTAGAATCCTTTGTAGTACAATGATGTTGAGTGTATGAAGGACTGGATGAACGGTCTGTGTGCTTTCCTTGCATCCAGTGGTTAAATACGGAATGTCTTCAAGTAATGCATACCGCCTTTGAAACACTATTTCTCAGCAATAAATGAGACATAAATGCAGTGTTTGTTATACTGTATTCCTTAAGCCTTTACTTGTTCAAAATGTCTCCTTCTGCCACATTACATTCCCAATAACGATGTTTTTTTACTTAACAGTCTGCATAACTACAACATATTCGTCATCGGTAGACATTTTCTTTCTTCCGCACCGCCCTTTGAACACGTCTTGCACCATTCCAGTGACTTCAAACTTGTCTCATATTCCTGTGATTGTTAACCTTGTTGGTTGTGGGTCCCAAATATAGCCCCCAATGTCGTTGAACCTCAACATTCTCCACTTTTCGATAGCATTTCAGTACCCGCTTACGTGCATTGAATAATAAATGCAGACAAACGTTTTCTGTGCTTTCTGTTTCCTTCTGAATCATAAACAGCAAAACTTGTAGGTATTTCTGTTTCAATGAGAAACTCTGGGATACTCTGCAGAATGCAGGATTGACAGTAAAAGGTATTCTGGTTATAGGTATAGTATAAGAAATTAAATAGCTACATATCCTAAAGTAACACGAATATCTGGAGGTAAAACCACTTGCTACAAATAGTGGGATTTTTTTTTTTTTTTTTTTTAAAGCTTTGGTTCATAAACCTTAACAGGGCCATCATAGGGGCATGGGAATAGTCCAATCGGTATTCAATCTCGACCCATGTGTTATGAAATATCTGTGATGTAACATTGTTGACAGCAGCATAAATCCTTTGTCGTAAGTCTACCAAATCACGCATTGTTGTCCTGTAAACCTAATCCATAACAAATCCCCATCAGGAAAAAATCAAGTGATGTCAGGTCTGGTGATCTGGGAGGTCATGTGGTATACAGTGGTTCTCTTCGGGTCCATCTTCCAGAGAACTGTCTGTCCAATAATGTCCGTACTGCATTGGCAAAGTGCGGTGCGCCATTTTGCTGAAAAATTCTTTACATGCTAATTAATGAACCATATGATCTGCATTTCCTATGCAATTATTTACGTATGCGCGCCCGATGCGTGACTGTTCTAAGCTTAATAACACCAATGGATTAAAACTTTACAACTTCCTCTTACAAATGGTACCAACCGTAACACATTTGTATGCATAGTTTTGAAATTATAAACGTTCCTTTTATTATACTGATAAGCCGTATAAGTGCAATGTAAATCTAATAGGTCTATTGGAAGTCTGTATTTAGCGTTCAGTTTTGAAATTGTTGCTTTTAAAATGTGATTATAGAACTTATCTAAATTCCATTTTCTTATTTTAAAGTGTGTTTAGTCTTTGTTCCCACTTAAAGTTCCATATTGAACCTCCAAAATGTTATCCAGTACGTTTCAAAACATTACATAGCCACTGGGATAACTGGAAGAAAGAAAAATAATTGTAGGTCAAAACACCAACAACATGATAGAGGAGAAACTAAACCAAGGCTTTTATGATACTTTTGCAGGTTATTATTGGACTACTCTCGTGGTGCTCTTTGTGCTTTACGGCGGCATCTACAAAACGGCGTACGACATGCAAAAGAAAAGCGAGGCGAAGCAGCGGAAGATGCAGTCTATGGTTGCCCTCAGCGCGGGTGCCATGTCCGGAATGGCAGGTCGCGCAGCGGGTATCGGCATCTCCAAGACTCAAAGCACCCTGCTCAGCCAGGACAAACCTAAACCGGGGGCACCCGGGGGAGCTACACAGCTATCTCCTGGAGGAACACCTGGTACGGCGACCACCGGTACGTCAGCGGTGGCGACAGCTCCAGATTCCAGCTCCAGCATCAAGCTCTCGTCGAATAAGAATAGCGGTAATACTGCTGAGAGCAACACAACCACAGGGACAGCGGGGAAACAACAGGTTTGCTTCTTATATCTTATTACCAAGGGTGGATGTTTTTGAGAAAAAGAAACAAACACAATATCAGCACTGTCCTAATTTATCAATTTATTTCTTTTTAAAGGTGAATCAGACGATCACCTGACACCAAAACTGGCGGATTTCGGAAGAAAAACAAGCACTTAAATTCACTTATTGCACTTTCTATATTGGTATGTCATAAAGATATGCCGGGATATATTCTTTAGTTAAGTTTACACATGTATATTTACTCATTTATTTATTTTATTTACTTCTTTATGTATTTATTTACCTACTTACTTACCTACCTAATTTATTTACTTATTTATTTATCTGTCTGTCTGTCTATTTATTTATTCATTCATTCATTTATTTATGTATTTACTTATTTATTTGTGTATTTATTTATTTATTTATTTATTTATTTATTTATTTATTTATTTATTTATTTATTTATTTATTTATTTATTTATTTATTTATTTATTTATTTATTTATTTATTTATTTATTTATTTATTTATTTATTTATTTATTTATTTATTTATTTATTTATTTATTTATTTATTTATTTATTTATTTATTTGTTTGTTTGTTTGTTTGTTTGTTTGTTTGTTTGTTTGTTTGTTTGTTTGTTTGTTTGTTTGTTTGTTTGTTTGTTTGTTTGTTTGTTTGTTTATTTATTTATTTATCTATCTATCTATCTATCTATCTATCTATCTATCTATCTATCTATCTATCTATCTATCTATCTATCTATCTATTTATTTATTTATTTATTTATTTATTTATTTATTTATTTATTTATTTATTTATTTATTTATTTATTTATTTATTTATTTATTTATTTATTTATTTATTTATTTATTTATTTATTTATTTATTTATTTATTTATTTATTTATTTATTTATTTATTCATTTATTTATTCATTTATTCATTCATTCATTCATTCATTCATTCATTCATTCATTCATTCATTCATTCATTCATTCATTCATTCATTCATTCATTCATTTATTTATTTATTTATTTATTTATTTATTTATTTATTTATTTATTTATTTATTTATTTACTTACTTATTTATTTATTTATCGAAATCAGTCAACTTCCCACATTTGTGGATTGCCAAATTTGAGAAATTAAAACTAAATAAGACATTAATAACAATATTGCTGTAGTCATTAGACAGAAATTAAAGGTTCGGTTTAATAATTTAAAAGGATGTGGCGATAGTACTAATACTATAATGGTTTTATGCATTTCACACCTTTAAATATAGGTCATGAAACAAAAACATCATATATAGGTTTATATCAGGTGACCCATTCCAGCCGGCCTTCGTGCGTTAAAAGAGTTGCAGAAATCACAGGAGTAAATTCAGTAAGTGGCGTGCATGAACTTTGTTCTGCTTGTAAGAGAAGAGAGCGGAGCGGCAGAGGAAATGCCCAAGTTTCAACTGGCTAGTGCAGCGCGTGGTAATAGAGAGACCGTCTTAGAATATTTTCCGCTTCACTTACAAGACTTTATTTTCCAGGGAATAAACTCATTCCTATATATGCTGCTATTGTCTAACATTACGGATTACAGATTGTAAATTGCCGTAACAATGACAATAATGACAATGTCAATAATGCGATCCCAGGGACCTGCATGTGGTATTCGTGGTGGACGAAGCGGCGTCAGGGCGGGTTTTCTCCGGGTGCTCCGGTTTCCCCCGCCATCTCATTCCACCGGTGCTCCATCTTCATTCCATGTATCATCAGTGTCACCGCCTGCGGTGCCGTAATAGTAAAAGCGGGCGTTAAACACTACAACAACAATGACACTAATGTGTCATTTTATGCAACATAGGAAACGATTTCATGTGGAAATATCAAACGATTTTGTTAACGAATATTATCTTTAAGGTTCTAAAGTATGTGAATGACTTTAGTAAGCCACCAATACCTTTAGAGAAACTAGTCACAGATAAAAATACAATGTCTCCATTCTTCGAAATATGTACGTTGATTCCCAGAGACCACGCACAGCTACCTCTTGAAAATTCCAGCAGTGTTGTGTGGCACCATCTTGCTGGAACCATTCTAGCTGACTCTTTTGTAGAAAATATTCACATACGAATTAATGCTGCTCCAATTAAAATATTATAAATATCGTCTTACGATAAGATGTAAGCTAGCAAACTGTCGTTCCAGAAATACAGGTCATTTGCGGGATATCATTTACAAGAAATGGAATATTTTCCTGTGCTGCACAAAATGAGCAAATTATTGGCATTAATCCCATATTATTGTTAGGGTGAATTAGCAAAGTTTGTCCAAACATTATGAGAAATTAAAAAATTAAAGTTGTGCATAATAAAATAATGTCGCGGCGGCCACGCGCATCAGAGAAGGATTACGTGAGAGCTATCTCACACCGCTGTATTTGCCATCTGCGCTACGCGGCCGGCTACAATGGCGGTCAAGAAAAAAACGCAGTTGCACGCATTTTGTAAAAGCTTTCGACGTGCATAGAAGCTCCGAGAAGCTTCGAGAAACTTGAAATTTCATTAATTCAGAGGCTACATAAGCAGTCAGCACAGACAGTTTCAGTTTATCGTCAGAATTGAGTTGTGAGCAGTGCATTTGCTGTGAGACTGTCAAGGTCAGCTAAAGATTGAGAGGTCACTAATTGTAAGTTGTGTTATGATACAACAGAACAGTTGTGAATTGTGATCTGTAATAATGTTGGCTTTGTAAGCAGTTTTGAGAAGAAATAAGGTGATATAAAAAGTAATCGGAGACTTGTCATTTTGTCTCAATAATGTGAAGTCTAAACTTTAAGAAAATTTATTTTGCTTGTTGTTTTTCTCTACTTGATGCATTTAAGCTGCTATATAGCTGAAATTCTTCCATCCTCCTTCCATCAAAGTGCTCCAAGCGATGCAATTTGTATAATAGTTGTATATCTCCAAAGTACATTAAAATGATCTTATACTATTTTGAATCTTGCTGCAATTGAGACAGATTATTAACTTTTGAAAATTTAAGATATAGTATTTCATTTTTAATTCTATCATATAAATATTCTACAGACACCTGCGAATCATTTAGGCCAAACATCTGCATGTCGCAAAACAAAATGTTTATTTTTACCTCTTCTATCATCCCTAAAACTCTGTGACAAACATTTGACAGCAGGTATAGGTACTAATATTAGTTTAAGAAATTTGATGAACCTTACCTACCATAATAAGTATATAGTATTGTACGGAATCACAAGCAAACAGTGAAATAGAATTAATGAAAGGAAAAGTATGATTTGCAGATATCTATGAAACACAGTCATCCATTTATCATGTCTCCTCTGCTGACAAGCTAACGCATCCGTTTTCGGCCTGCCGTGAATACGGGTGTCCTACTGTTTATCCAGGTAGAGCGACTGCCTAATAAATCCAAATGCACTTTAAAAGTCATGTACTCCCTTCTATTACTAAAGGAGGTAGTGATGGTGGGAGTACTTCCCTTCGTTTTCAACACTTTTCTGACGCTTTCTTATGACATTATCCATTTCTTTTCTTAGTTGTTCTTGAAAAATTGATCTCATGGCGAATTTATTCTTAAGCTAGTCTAAAGTACATTGATTCCTTTTGTGCACCTTATCTTTTAATGATCACAGGAAATAATAGTCACAGGCTTCAAATAATCTCATGAAGCACAGACGCATCCTGTACGGGCAGACGAGTGTTAAATGAACAATCGATGCTGAATAGAACAATTAAGCATATTATTATCTGCAATTTCTCTCTGTTCACGTGTAGTTCCAACTCAAACTTGATACAAACTGCATTGCGAGACCCTGAATGCCACAGACCATTCCCTCCCCCGACCAAATGCTACTTCTCTTGCCCAGCGGAATCCTTCTTAGTTGCAGAGACAGGATATATGGATGACCCGGTATTATGGGAATTTACTATTGAGGGTATACTGTATAAAATAAAACAAAGGCAATACATTCACTGGGTTCGTTTTTAAATTTGAATTGTAAATAAAAGCAGTGAAAATGAATATTCATTAGTTGATTTGTTTTAAATGTTCGATACCGGAGAAGTAAAACAGCCGTGGCTTTCCTCCCTATCCAGTGACATAGGGAATGCTTCAATAGTGTATGAAAACTTCAAAGCTACTCATTATTTTGTTAATGTAACTCATACTTGAATGTAGCAGTTAAATCGCCTTACTGAAATGTGTTTATTTGCAGGTAGAAGGTGAGCGATCCAGCAGCCCAGCCTTCGAGTCGGATGAGGAGAGTACTTCACAAACAAAGAAACTCCCTTCCAGAATTAATAATGGTGCAGCTGTGCGTGCGACTGCCGACGTGTCCCCAGAACTTCCACTAATTCCCGAGCAGAGTTTGCTCGATACCAGAGACACTTGTAAGAAACAGCAACTAAGCAATACTCAAACCCCCGATTCCACGGACAAGAGAATATCCGAAAATGGGCTTGCGCTGCCAAAAGACACAACCGTTAACAACACGACGACAACCGCGACGAAAGATGTAGATCTGATAAGCACTGAAGCAGAGAATAGCGTTGAAATGAGGCAACGGAATGAAGATTGTTCGCAACCTGCAGAGCTAAGTTTGATGGACACAGGACCAGAAGACAGCGGTGACCCATCTGCTGCTCTACAACCTGCCATTATACCACCACCGGCACAGTTCCAGAGTTCCGCGGAGCGACCTCGTAGTCTTCACGTGTTCGACATCCTCATAGGTCTGGATGGTGCGGACCTACGCTATATGGACGAGAGCTCTGTCATTGTACCATCTCCTGTGTTCGAGAGTCCCCCGTCCTCGCTCATGAGCTTGCCGGTGAACAGTACCGCCCCGTCATCGCCTGCACATAGTGCACCAATATCTATCTCAGGACCCCCAGCTACTCTACTGCAGACGGCACTTATGAGAGCGGCTGCACAAGCTGCTCCCAACATGGCCCCAACTTCAAATCCAGCTCCAGCTCAACCTCCAACTCCAGTTCAATCATCGGCTCCAGCTCCAGTTCCAGCACCACAGCCACAGGTGGCACCACTGCCATCTCCTCCGGTCAACAAGGTACAGACAGAGGTGGTGGTAAGCATGGATTCTGTTAAAAGGCCGGTCACCACCGTTATACAACAGGAAAATGGTTCCGACGACACTGTCATGCCGCTGGAGAGGGAGCCTACTGTTACAGCAACTATTGTCAGTCCTACGGTGAACACATCTGTTTCTATTGTTGGGGATGATAAGAGGCAAGACACTGCGGCGACAAGTGCTGGTAGTGCAGAGGGTGGAGGTGGCCCCTTTCGTGGAGGATCCAGGAAAGATCTAGTGCGCACCATAGGGAAAAGGCTAAAGGGAGGAAAGAGAGGGAAGAAGGGCAGCGACATAAGTGGCATCGGACGACAAAAATCTAAATCAGAGAACAGAGCAAGGAAGGCTTTCCGCACCATCTCTTTCATCCTGGGTGCCTTCGTAGCCTGTTGGACCCCATATCATATACTCGCTCTAGTTGAGGGATTCTGTGCTGAACCGCCCTGTACCAATGAACACTTATTCATGTTCTCCTACTTTCTCTGTTATGCAAATAGCCCTATGAACCCATTTTGCTATGCACTCGCCAATCAGCAATTCAAAAAGACGTTCACGCGAATTCTGAAAGGAGATTTACACATGACTTGAGTGTATTCCTGTGAGCAATTAGTTTACCTCATTTACTCGGAGCCTACCACAAGCAGCAAGATGTAGTCCTTAAATGACTGTTTTTCAAGTTGGTTACGATCCCTTGCTTTTCATCTATTATCAGCTTTAACGTTTGTTCTTTCAAAACAGCAAAGCAGGTTACTATATCAAACGATTTGTAGACCTTATGAAGAGAACGTCTGACGTGGAACATCCGAAGTAAAATAGTGGTGCAGTGACAATAAAAAATTCATAAAATATATTTGATACCGTGTGATTCGGGCTGCGACATACACAATAAGCATTACGCCTCTTAGCAATCTTTCCTGGCAACTCGGTTTCACATTAACAGTTTAGGCAGGAAGGGCGAGCCTAAGAAAAATGCACCCTTTCCTGCGAGTCCCTCGAGGTCTTCCTACAAGTGCAAAACTGGCTTCGTGTGACTTCTTTCGTGTTAACTGTGAAACTGGGAAAGCCAAAATATCCCTCGCGTCGAACCATGCAATTTAGCCATAATGACCATATTTTATGTGCTTTTGTATAAGTATGTATTGCATGTTTTAGACAGAGATAATTTTTGGACGGAGTAATAATCTTACATGTTAACCGGAAAGGTTGCTTAATATTCTATTTCGAAAACTAGAGGGCCTAATTGTTTCAGCCGCTTAGTGTCCATCTTACACCTCGTCCTCTACTCTCTTAATTGCTTTTTTAGTTTTTATAAGGACAAATGCTCAGAAGGAAAATGTACTCTGTAAATACTCATGGATCATTCACAAAGCAAGATGACAATACAGACTTGAAACCTCGTATCTGTACATTAGACGAAAGCGATGTGTGTATGTATGTGTGTGCGTGCATGTGTGTTTTGAGGGTGCAAATAATTGTTTTTAAGAGTGACTGCAGATCATGCTTTACCAGGACTGTTCCGGAGAGCGATGGGATGGTGACGGAAAGGTCACTTTTATGAGCCCTAAGTGACCAATCTCTCACTATTCTGTAGCAGACTCTCTCACGACACTTTAAATATCTTCGAAAAAAATATCACAGACATTTCATATCTATCTCCCTCAATATTCAGTTGCTAAAACTGATATTACTTTATTGCATTCAAGCATGGTAATCTTAAGCAACTTTTATATTAAGCGATTGCCTTAAAACGTTGTGAACCAAAGAGGTAGGGTTTATACCGCAAGTGCAACCCTGCGTGAAACAATGCATTTATTTATTTTACATATTTGACCATCTTTCACATTTGGCAGGTCATACACAAGCGTTTATTTACATTTTACGCCGTCATACTGTCAATATTATTCCAAACTATGACATTGCAACCAATGAATAGTTTGTTTCGATTCTGCAATATAAAAGTTGTTTAGATTTGTAAGCTTGTCTGTCAGGCTAAAAAAATATAAATAAAAAGGAAGTGTAAATGAAGACATTTGGACACAAGTCAGTTGTCTTCCTTGCAACACGCATGCGCCAGACCTTCCCGTTTTCATGTTTTTGTGGTAGTGCTTCTGTTGTAATCCTACACTGATCACATAACGACAAATAATAAAGCCTGTCTGTTTGTTGTAATGCTCGTCGCCAGCTAAGCTGGGTGTGTATATTTCACTTCCCCTCAACCTTCCTTTTAGAACATGATTGATGATACTCCGCTATCAGCGGCTTTCCGATTCACTTCATGTACCCGCTATACCTCAAATAAACCTTATACTTTTAAACATCAGAAGCCCCATCCAGCGTTGCAGCTCTGTGTGTGTGCGTGCGCGCGCGCGCATATGTGAACCTCAGCTTTCCTCTTGGGTGTGAAACCCATTCATAATGCTGTTTCATTTCGAAACGACTGGACAAACCCTGAAAAAATATTCTTCTTTTTCCATTGTTTCCATGTAACAAAATATTCTAAAAATAAATTTTGACTGATTCGCTGATATACAGTGTGTCCAATAAAAACACTGCCATGCTTTAAACTGGTAAGTACTGCGTCACATTGGATAATTGTATTTAAATAAAATTGATGGCATTCGAAATCAAAACTCATATAGTTTATGATTTTGTGCACGTCAACAATGCACAACAATGGACGAGACGGCAGGAATCGCGGGAATCAAACATAGAAACTAAACTAAATGCATTCCCGTTTGTGATGTCCATATAGGTTGATTGTCGGATTTTTAGCAGGCAGGTTACATGTGAACGTTTACTTTTAAAATTGTGTTGTTATTAAAGAAGTTTTAAGGAGTTACGGCAAACACACAAGAGCACAGTTTTAGAATATCATAGTACGAAGAGTCTGATACACGTTTTGCCGAAGGTTTCAACATCAAGCCCCTACATATACGTCAGTTTAGAGGTGGACCGTGATTTTGTGGATCGTGGCTGCAGTCATCACAGAAAAGGTCATTCAGAGAGCATATGTCAATGCGGGAATTGTGGAAGAAGTGCGTGAGGCATTTGTACGTAGTCCTAAGAAGTCTGTCCGAAGAGCTAGTCAGAGTTAAACATACCGACATATCTAAGATTCTGCATCGATTGAAGCTTCACCCCCACAAACTGCAAATACTGCATCTAAATTGACACTTGATAACCCTAGACTTATGTGAACATTTATTGATATTAATGGAGGATGATGAAAATCTGCCAGGACTGGGACATCTCTTGATGTGTGCAACGTCACTAGTGGGTGCCACATTCCATGTCCATGAGGTATAGCAAACATATAAATAATAAAAACTAAAAAATAAAATATTTAACAAAATTTGAGTTTTTCTTTCGAATGCTGCCAGCTTCATTTCAATATGATTATCCAAAGTGAAGCAATTTTAAAGTATAACAGTATTTGTATGGACACTGTATAATATAGAAACCACTGATGATAAAGTTACATAATAATGTATGTGGCTAACGAAAAAGACAGGCTGCGGTGCAAATGTAGGGACGTAATTCTAGTCTTATCATGGCCCAATGAAGTAAAACCATAATCACCTAATACACCCATGTTCTAAACAAACAAAAGACTTACCCATTGAACTCATACAAAAGATACAGTTTTATCATGATGGTAGGTATGTTAGCCATGTGTCAGACTACCATTATTACGTAACTCCGACTCGCGCCGCAGAATCACTAACAAATAAATATGTTTGCAATGTAAATGTGTGAATAAGATGAGAATTAACACAAAATCCATAAATTTACAGCAGTTGACCATTAGTGTAGTGGTTAACAATATAACACAATCTTTCACATCTTCTTCAGTGTCACTCTGTAGAATACCCTGTAGTAATCTTAATTCCCTCTATAGCCTTTTTCTTCGATGGGTTCTTGTTCCTGTTTGTACATGTGCGCTCCTTTGGCTAAATTGGAGTAGAAGGATTTATAACGGGTTTTCAGATTTATTCGACCTTTACTACCAGTCAATCCAAATAAATGTCATTATTAGCTCAACGGGCCCCTTTCTCAAACAGGAGATGCGGAATTGAACCTCGAACTGCATGCGTTTCCGACTTCATAAACAGGCTGATGTATTGCTGCGGTGCTGAAAGGATATTTTGTGCATTGTCTGCACGTGAGATAGAAGCGGCCACCGATCGCAGAATATGCATGGCTGAATACCACTTTCGAACTAAAAAGATACAAGAAGAGAAAATATCGCTACGATATTGGCTCTTGTGTGAATGATTTTCTCCGTTCATACCCAGAATTTCATCAAGTCCCCAGACAAAACATGATAAAAAAGTATTAAAAGATTAGACATAACTAAGATTACTAATCTAACTTAGATTATCATGTATTCCTGTAATGCTCCAATTGTTTTGTAGTTTTCATTCCATATCGCTTTTTTGCTTTTGGGTGTTTTCTTAACTTTTTCAGTGTAAGTCAGTTTTCATTTACTGATATAAAGAGTGTAGACAAGTTTTTTTTAATGGAAAAGATGTACAATTAAAGCTGGTAATAAACTCGCTACAAAGTATTGACATCATTTACGACAATCGACTGCTGGGAAAGGCCGAATAAATCCGTATAAGCAGCTGATTTACAGTTTAACTGTAAAACTGCCAAATTCATGGTGTCGTACACGGTTCCTCATGAACCAAGAAGCTCGTTTTGCTCTTCTGAATAACTTGAATTCAATGAAATGATAGAATATAGGAAGAAAAGGCAATCAGCATCCTTTAAAGTAACTGAACGAAATGGCTCCGGGTTAATAAATGAGCCTCGTACTTGAGAGGCCCTGGGTTCCAGTCATGCCGGGCTGGCCACTCTGACCGTGAACTTCATCGTTTTTTTTTTTTTTTTTTTTTTTTTTTTTTTTTTTTTTTTTTTTTTTTTTTTCCCGGTCGATATGCGAATGCTGGGGTAATTCCTCTTCTAGCACGAATTTCCTGCATCTTCGTTTCCTTTCATCTGTTTCATCCTCATATGTTTGAGGGCTGTAGGGCCAGGCGACAGCAATTTGTGCGTTGCGGCGGGAACGCGGGGTTTGCGCTGTGTAAAGATTTTTTCCTAGAGTTTGGATGGCCGACTGATGCCCTCTCCTGCGGGCTCGTTCGATCTTGGACTGGAAGAGCATAATAAGGTTCCTGTTAACATCAGGATTGGCCTCTTCTCCAATCGGTACTCACCCCGCCCTTGCTAGTCGCCCTTCGGGTTTCCCTTTTACACCTTCCTCCTTGTAACTCACAAAGGGCCTAGAACGGCCTCAGAGCAGTGCTGGGCTGCAAAGATTGGAGATCTCCACAGCCTGACCAATCCTAACCTCTTACATCAGCATTCTACATTAATAAGAAAAAATTAACATTTCATTTAAGCCACCTGATTCAAACACAAAATGTATTTTCTCCCTTCATTATTGATCTTACCACTCAAACAATACAGTGTGATATATACCAATATTCTCTGCTAATGACAAATTTGAATGTATGCGTTACAGCTTATACTGTGCATATAAAAATCAATTGTTCTATCCAGTTATATATTTTTGCATAGAACAGATTTCGAACTAAGCAACACGCACTTAGTCATAGCATGAGCAAATAGCACAGCAATAAAGATATTTATCGTCTAATTAGCTCTTGTGATGGATAGAATACAGAAAAGCCCGCCTCTGCAATGTGATGGTAGCGTGTCTGCCTCATATCCAAGAGATCCCAAGTTCGAATCTTGATTAGGATTCCGGATAAGGTCTTTTCCGAGATTTTCCCTTACCGTGAGAAGACGTAGGGCTCATTTGAGCATCATTTCACCCATTTCATTCATTCATCGTCCGATATGACTACGTTGAAGAACTTAATATAAAAAAAATCACAAACTTTTAAGCATATCCTTTAGATGGAGCTTGGGAAAGCCGTAAATTCGACATAGAATGTTTCGAGAACGGCGAAAGCCATGAGACAGTTTTGACAAGTTGTTTAAATTTATGATCTACACATACTATATTTTTCTCAAGATTTTATTTGAATGTTATATAAAGTTAACCCGTATATAGTTAGCTTAGTGTTGTAAGGTAGGCGCCTGTCCTCTTTTATCTGGCCTTGAAATCACGTTTGCTCCTAACGGCTCAGTTAACGCCTTCATTTATTTCTTTTATTCTTTCCTCATCACGTGCCTGCTAAGTGTACACGACTTATAGCTGAGTAAACTTGCATTTGCTACGGGTAGCTCACGAAGAAAACTATTATCTTGAAATGTAATTCACATTCTCTTATACACGGCTTGCAACACTGTAATGTGCATAAGCATATTGAAATATTTCATCAATTACGGTTACTCTCTTATCATCATGAAATGATAGATCTATTTGGTTGACTTCCATAACGAAACATTTTGCCGTTAAATTCATTGGAGTTCTTATTGCGTTATTTATTTTCCCTTAAGGCTATCAAAGGTAATGTTCTATGTAATGGTGCTATATTTCATACCTTAAATCTTTTTTATCGTACCACATGGATACATATTAAGTCACAGTCCAACAAAACGTTGGATATTTCCGTTGAATTCATTAAACATTCCCGACTTTTTGCATTGTGTGCTGTGACATACATGATTTGTAGGGTAATCAGATGTATCTACATATTCAATCATATGTAAAACGAGTATACATCTGGGTAAAGTAGTTAGTGTCCATGTACATAAGCTTCAGATTTTCAGCGGAAGAAACAGATCATAATAGGGTCACATTACCGTCTTGGAGATAACCAATATACTCATGCTGATATCACAAAGTAAGGATATTTTCCATGCTTTTCCGAACATAACATTGTTAAAAAGCTTGCACAAATCCTTTTTAAAATCATTTTTGCGCCTTGTGGTAACCTGTCGTTAAATTCCACGAGCATGACTGTCGAAAATGTAACACAATGGTTCTTTACTTCTTTCTTGGTTACCGGCAAGGGCCACGTCTTGTTGGCTTTTTTAAGAAACTAAAAATTATGCCGACGTTTCGTCGCAAAACTATGTTCGGCACAATGTTTAATTTTTAAATTTCTTAAAAAAGTCAAAAGAACGCGGCCCATACTAGAAACCAAGAAAGAAGTAATGGACAAAGATCGTGGAAGTCTACGTCATCGTGTAACCCAGTGGGGTTTTGCTAGCCGTAGTCCATCCATTAGAGCCTCTTTCCAGGGCAAGTAATGTACCATGTATATCTTTCCTTGACCAAGGCATCGAACTACCTTTTTTGAAGACGACTTTTTCGATCAATTTCCGAAATGTATCATCATCTTTCAACGAATTCAGATCTAAATTTTTGCCTTTCCTGCTTGAGTGTATCAAATCGAAGGAGTCCTCTTCAAGAAGGTAATTCCACACCTTAGACTGGAAGAACTATGTGGCCATTATATAACCTTGAAACAGGCTCTGAGCAGGAACTACTAGCAAAAATCCACCGTGTGCAGCAATTTCGACAATCATGTCAGATGAAACCAATGAAATTTAACAACAGGCTACAACAAGGTGCAAAAAGGGATTCTATAAGCTTTCCAACAATGTTGAAAACCTCGTGAAAGCCGTGGAAATATCCACAGTCGTATAGATATACTACTTATATTAGGCAGCAAATTACTGGAAAACTCATAGGCAAAACAAAATCCATCGGCAGAATAATGTATGGAACTAATCTGCCTGTTGTACATATGGTGTCATATAAACTCATTCCTCAACACGCCCATAAACCAGTGGCGGCTCGCAGTCAAAATTTTAGGGTAGGCAAAGTGTAACAGTAACAACAATAAAAACAATAATAATAATAATAATAATAATAATAATAATAATAATAATAATAATAATAATTAGTAATAATAATAGTAATAATAATAGTAATAATAATAGTAATAATAATAATAATAATAATAATAATAATAATAATAATAATAATAATAATAATAATAATAATAATAATAATAATAATAATAATAATAATAATAATAATAATAATAATAATAATAATAATAATAATAATAATAATAATAATAATAATAATAATAATAATAATAATAAACCCCGTTTATCCGAAATATAGGGGGCGAAGTCATTGCGGATAACGCAAACAATATATTGTTTGGTTGTTTAATAAGAGCAGAGTGTGACTTACGGACGAATTACCGCCAAAACTAAAATCACGAGCGTCGGCAGACTTTTTTCCAGGGGGGAGGGGGGTGGGGCACATGTTGGAAATTTGCAATCATATAATATTAAATAATTATTTTACTGTCAAAATTTATAGTATTTGTTGCAGATAACCGTATTAATTTGTGCTAAACAAAAATTGTTCTTTACATCAAAATTAAAATAATAGTTTAATTGTCAGTAACTGACTGCACATTAAGTTCACCAACTTCCAGGGGGGGGGCCGTGGCCCCCCTTGCCCCCGTTTCGCGACGCCCATGACTAAAATAGATTAAGAAATTGAAAAATTGTCTGACTACAGCTTTGTGTTAAATAGCTAAAACACTCCTCTTTTCATTGTCAGTGCGCCGCGAAAGCGGAATTTGTAATAGTTCACTAATTAAGTCGGTCATACTGGTACTACACAGAGTGATAGCAAAACGATTCAGATCTCTGAGATCGTTCGTGGAGTATGGCTGTTCGGAAAATGTCGCATAAATTCGGATTTGGGCAGGCAAGTGTTCGGATTGCTGGCAGACGCGTCTACGCATGCTCGGAATGCACATACAGACGGAATCACAGGACGGAATGTTTCCTTATCCCTGTTCAAGGGCCTCGTACTGAGGAAATGGGGCCGGGCAGGCAGAGGTTAAGCTAGCCTGCTCTCCACTTCCCAGGTTCCATGCGTATCATTTCTGCCGCGCGTTTCAAACACGCAGCGCAGTTTTGATGAATCGGAATTGAGATTAAAGAATTTGACCATGCGCTGGTCATTATAACCGAGAAAACTTTTATTGAACTGCAATTTAGGGGAAAATGACGGTTCAAATGATAAAATGCAGAATCATAGTTAAACATTATTTGTTGGTGTATTACGATAGGGTAGGCAATGCCTACCCTGCCTACCCTGAGGAGCCGCGCCTGCCATAAACATCGGCATGTGTGTTTTGGATGTCTCCAAGACGGCAATGTGCTGCCACCATTAAGATGTGTTACTTCCTTATTATGTTGCTGAAAATCTGAAGCTTATGTACATTGATACTAACTCCTTTATCCAGATGAATACGCCAGATGTACATCCGGACAACCACGCATAATTAGACATTAGATATATCTGATTACCCTACAAATTACGTATGCCACAGCACACAAATTAAAAATATGGTGGGAAAAATTTAAAGATGAATCCAATGGAAAAATTATCCATCATTTTTTGGACTGAGACCCAATATAAATCTCATTATCCATGGTGGTATGATCAAACATATTAGTTATGTTATAAAATATAGCACCATTAAGCAGGATTTCGCCTTTGACCGCTATGTGGATTAGCTTAAACGAATATGAATAACGTAATAAGAAATCTAATGAAATAATCCAGTCATAGCGGTATATTATTTTGATTTAGAACTCAAGTAAATAGCTCTATCATCTCATTATGATAAGAGAGCGATCGCAATTGGTGAAATATCTCCGCATGCTTATTGACATTACAGGATTGTGAGCCGTGCGTAAGAGAAAGTGTCTTAGATCTACATATAATAGTTTTTTTCGTGAGCTACCTGTAGAAAATAGAAGTTTATCCAACTTCAACTCGTATACACCCAGCATAGGCCTGGTGAAGAATAAAGACTTTACCTGAGCTGCTAGGAGCAAATTTGATCTCAAGCTCAGATAAAAGGAGAAAAGGTGCCTACAACAACACTAAGCTAAGTGTTCACGGGTTAACTTGATATCATATTCCAATAAAAGCTTGGGGGAAAATACCACCAAGTAGTTAAAATATGTCTAATGATCCATAACTATAATTACTCTAGCAACAAGTTCTAGAGCATTATCTACTGTTAGTCTCAAAACCTTGATAAAAAGAAAGGTGAGAACCAATGAAACCGATTAAGAATTTAAAATACCTCTAAAGAAGCATAACAATGGGTTGGGTTGCACTATGTTATTTATACGTGCCTCAGAAGGACTGTACGCCATGCTCGAGATGCCAGCAAGAGGAAATGTAAACGATTGTAAAAGGATGCGATAATGCTGGTGAAATTGGCCTAAATGCACCTTAAAGTGCCCGAAATACCCTAAAAGTGCCCCAAATACTTGTGCCTATGCCCGCAAATCCAAATAAGCAACCAAAATACCTGCACCACTGCCTAAAATGCTATAAAATGCCATGTCCTTCCTGGTCTACGGTAATACGCTATCAAAATATATGTACCAATGCCCTTAAATACCTGCACCAGTCTTCGCAATACGCATATAATGCACAAAATACTTTGACGGTACCCCTGCTTCATATCCCAGAATACCCATAAATGACTGAAATGCGCATAAAGTTGCTAAAGTGCCCATAAGGTTCCCCAAAATTCCCTTGAAAGTGCCTGAAATCCCATGCAAGTTCCCAAAATGCGGTACTATGTTCCCAAATCCTGATAAGCATCCAACATGCCCAAAATGTCCTAAACTCCTATCCATGTGTCCCGAAAGTACTCTACCAATACCATAAGTGTCCTTAAAAGTGTCCAACATTTTCCTGAAAAGTGCCCGAAACAGCATTAAATAGCATACCAATTCCTATGAAAGTGACCGAAACAAGCATAGAAGTGTCTAAAACACCCATGCAAGTTCTCGAATACCTCTAAAGCACCTCCCGAAACCGCTCGAAAATGATCGTGCCAATGCCCAGAATACCTATACAAATATTCCCATAATGACTGTAAAATACAAATTCTCGAAATTCAATCTTAGTTTTGCATAGGGAAAAGTCTAGTTTAGGTTAGGTATAAGAAGATAGGGTAAATGACGAGGAGGAAATAGGTTAAAAGTTGGGTTTGGAAACATTCGTCACAGAAAATTCTTACGTCAGACACACTCCTACAACGAACTGCTTACGAATATTCCTCCTTTACGTGACAAAAATGTTTCTTAGATTTTACCTCGAACAACATCCCGCTCTGCCTGCCGTCTCTCCTAATATTCCTCAGAATTATGCATTAGGGCCTCTTGCGCAATTTGGAGAGTCATCTTTCCTCTTAACTACAGTCTCTCCGCTAACTTATGGTGCCTGGTAGGAATGTAACGAGAAAGTAAATAATTGTAGGTACACGGCGACATCAGAAGCTCGACTGATGCTTTTGATTGCGCTTACATCAAGTGCAATCAGAAGTACGAGACCATCTTCAGATATCGCTGTTATCTAGAATTATTTACTAATGTATTGACTCGTTGCATTCTTGTCAGGGTCCATGAACTGATGGACAGACCCTACGGTTGTGTTTTCATGTACTTTGGGAATAATCTTATTCTCATCGTTCAGACATTTATCAAGTATGATATGGACTATTTTATACCGGAAATTCGTATTCTCAGTTCATTTTGGGATGTCTCAGAAAATTACAATTTTTTGCCATCTTCTCTCGTTTCCATATAGGTTCCTACACCCACAGTCTATGAATCTTCCATTGTTTATCGGAAATACACTTCAACCTCGTATTCAACTGCTTTTTGGAGTTAACATTTTATAGCTGGAATTCGTACTAGCTGTTGAATCAAATGTGAACACGGCAACGATATACACCGCGACTATCACAGTGACATTACATGCATAAATAGGCCACTAAAATGTCGTGTCTATGGCACGAAATTCATACAATAAATGAGACCTAGCCGCTAAAAAAATGCCTCACTGACAAGAATCTCATTTCGGAGGTCACACTCAAATGATAATAAAACGTGTCTTCTCCTAACTTCTTTCATGTCCTTGGCATGAATCCGCCACGTTGTAATGGAGCTTGATCAAAATTGTCTCCCGCCATTTAGTCTCTTCCTCTGATCGATAACATGATTAGGCTGATCTTATCCTCTCCGTTAAATCCGCCAATTTCCAATTCCTTTACTCAATTTCCAGTACTTCACTATTCCCACCTCTTTGTACAAAAAAATAAAAAGTTGTAATATGACATTCTTTACCCGCTCTTCTACTACTCTTACACAAGCTTCTTGAATCAAGATAAACAGTGCAGAAATGCTTTCATTCCTATACAATTTTATTCTAGGTAGGTGCAAGGAGAGTGAACACAGTAGGCTTATGTGATGGTGAAAATTTTAATAAACAGGTTGTTATGAAAAAAAGTATAAAGCATTTGACAATGCAAACCAATAATGAAGAACATGTTGGAATGGTTATTTGTAACAAAAATTATATATAGTGTCTTCATGTGACCTGCAGTTTTGGTTTAGTAATTTCTGTCTGTCTCGTGCGGTCTACCAGGTATGTAAAAGTCATTCAGAAAGAAGAGGATTTGGGGCATCGGGAAGGGGGTTGGGGAGAAAACAGGGCCGCAGTCCCCCTTGGGAGTTAATGAACTTCATGTGCATTCAATTACTATTTGTATATTATTTTGATTTTAATATAAAAGAATTTTTATTTAGCACAAATTAGTATGGTTATCTGCAACAAAACTATAGCTTTTGACAGCAAAATAATGAATTCATATTGTTTGATTGCGAAGTTCCAACATACGATCTCCCTCTGGAAAAAAAGTCTGCCGACGCCCTTGAGGATTTCAGAGGCTGTTCCCTGAAAATTCAAGATATTCACTTGTCATTAAAATATCTAATGCACATGGTAATTTACTAAAAGTCATTTGAGCCATTTTTGGGAATCTCTCTCATGTAATTGGTAAATTTCCGTTTAAGGGATTTTCTTAAAATGTTTGTGTCCCATGCTTGGAACATGTTTACTTAACTTTCCGTTTGGCACGCACTCTGACAAACCACCGTTAATCGCGCGAGGCCTAGTGGGCCCTCACTATATTTGTGTGCTTATATGCTTCCATTAATTTTTTTAATTGATGGTGGCGGCAGCGGCGGTGGCGGCAGTGGTGGTGGTGGCGGAGGCGGTGGTGGCGGTGGTGGTGGCGGTGGTGGCGGCGGTGGTGGTAGCGTTGGCGGTGGTGGTGGCGGTGGTGGTGGCGCTGGTGGTGGCGGTTGTGGTGGTGGCGGTGGCGGTGGTGGTGGTCGCAGTGGTGGTGGCGGTGGCGGTGGTGGTGGCGGCGGTGGTGGCGGTGGTGGCGGTGGTGGTGGTGGCGGTGGTGGTAGTGGTGGTGGCGGTGGTGGTGGCGGTGGCGGTGGCAGTGGCGGTGGCGGTGGCGGTGGTGGTGGTGGCGGTGGTGGCGGTGGTGGTGGTGGCGGTGGTGGTAGTGGTGGCGGTGGTGGCGGTGGCGGTGGTGGTGGCGGTGGCGGTGGCGGTGTCGGTGGTGGTGGTGGCGGTGGTGGTGGTGGCGGTGGTGGTGGCGGTGGCGGTGGCGGTGGTGGTGGCGGTGGCGGTGGTGGTGGTGGCGGTGGTGGTGGTGGTGGTGGTGGCGGTGGTGGCGGTGGCGGTGGTGGTGGCGGTGGCGGTGGTGGTGGTGGCGGTGGTGGCGGTGGTGGCGGTGGTGGCGGTGGTGGTGGTGGTGGTGGCGGTGGTGGTGGTGGCGGTGGTGGTGGTGGTGGTGGTGGCGGTGGTGGCGGTGGCGGTGGTGGTGGCGGTGGCGGTGGTGGTGGTGGTGGTGGTGGTGGTGGCGGCGGTGGTGGCGGTGGTGGTGGTGGTGGCGGTGGCGGTGGTGGTGGTGGCGGTGGTGGCGGTGGCGGTGGTGGTGGCGGTGGCGGTGGCGGTGTCGGTGGTGGTGGCGGTGGTGGTGGCGGTGGCGGTGTCGGTGGTGGTGGTGGTGGCGGTGGTGGTGGTGGTGGCGGTAGTGGTGGCGGTAGTGGTGGCGGTGGTGGTGGTTGCGGTGGTGGTGGCAGTGGTGGTCGTGGCGGTGGTGCTGGCGGTGGCGGTGGCAGTGATGGTGGCGGTGGTAGTGGCGGTGGCAGTGGTGGTGGTGGTTGCGGTGGTGGTGGCGGTGGCGGTGGTGGTGGCGGTGGTGGTGGCGCTGGTGGCGGTGGTGGTGGTGGTTTGTGGCGGTGGCGGTGGCGGTGGCGGTGGTGGTAGTGGTCGTGGCGGTGGTGCTGGCGGTGGCGGTAGCGGTGGCAGTGGCGGTGGTGGTGGCGGTGGTGGTGGCGGTGGTGGTGGTTGCGGTGGTGGTGGCGGTGGCGGTGGTGGTGGCGGTGGTGGTGGCGGTGGTGGTAGTGGTCGTGGCGGTGGTGCTGGCGGTGGCGGTGGCGGTGGCAGTGGCGGTGGTGGTGGCAGTGTCGGTGGTGGTGGCGGTGGTGGTGGTGGCGGTGGTAGTGGCGGTGGCGGTGGTGGTGGCGGTGGTGGTGGCGCTGGTGGTGGCGGTGGTGGTGGCGGTGGCGGTGGTGGTGGCGGTGGTGGTGGTGGCGGTGGTGGTGGCGGTGGCGGTGGCGGTGGTGGTGGCGGTGGCGGTGGTGGCGGTGTCGGTGGTGGTGGTGGCGGTGGTGGCGGTGGTGGTTGTGGAGGTGGTGGTAGTGGTGGTGGTGGCGGTGGTGGTGTCGGTGGCAGTGGTGGTCGTGGCGGTGGTGCTGGCGGAGGCGGTGGCAGTGGTGGTGGCGGTGGTGGTAGTGGTCGTGGCGGTGGTGCTGGCGGTGGCGGTGGCGGTGGCAGTGGCGGTGGTGGTGGCGGTGTCGGTGGTGGTGGCGGTGGTGGTGGTGGCGGTGGTAGTGGCGGTGGCGTTGGTGGTAGCGGTGGTGGTGGCGCTGGTAGTGGCGGTGGTGGTGGTGGCGGTGGCGGTGGCGGTGGTGGTGGTGGCGGTCGCGGTGGCGGTGGTGGTGGCGGTGGCGGTGGTGGTGGCGGTGTCGGTGGTGGTGGTGGCGGTGGTGGCGGTGGTGGTTGTGGCGGTGGTGGTAGTGGTGGTGGTGGCGGTGCTGGTGCCGGTGGCAGTGGTGGTGGTGGTGGCGGTGGTGCTGGCGGTGGCGGTGGCGGTGGCAGTGGCGGTGGTGGTGGCAGTGTCGGTGGTGGTGGTGGCGGTGGTAGTGGCGGTGGCGGTGGTGGTGGCGGTGGCGGTGGTGGTGGCGCTGGTGGTGGCAGTGGTGGTGGCGGTGGTGGTGGCGGTGGTGGTGGTGGCGGCGGTGGCGGTGGTGGTGGCGCTGGTGGTGGCAGTGGTGGTGGCAGTGGTGGTGGCGGTGGTGGTGGCGGTGGTGGTGGCGGTGGCGGTGGCGGTGGTGGTGCCGATGGCGGTGGTGGTGCCGGTGGTGGTTGCGGTGGTCGTGGTGGTGGTGCTGGCGGTGGCGGTGGCGGTGGCAGTGGCGGTGGTGGTGGCGGCGTCGGTGGTGGTGGTGGCGGTGGTAGTGGCGGTGGCGGTGGTGGTGGCGGTGGTGGTGGCGCTGGTGGTGGCGGTGGTGGTGGTGGCGGTGGCGGTGGTGGTGGCGGTGGTGGCGGTGGTGGTGGTGGTGGCGGTGGTGGTGGCGGTGGTGGTGGTGGCGGTGGTGGTAGTGGTGGTGGCGGTGGTGGTGGCGGTGGCGGTGGCAGTGGTGGTGGTGGCGGTGGTGCTGGCGGTGGCGGTGGCGGTGGCAGTGGCGGTGGTGGTGGCGGTGTCGGTGATGGTGGTGGCGGTGGTGGTGGTGGCGGTGGTAGTGGCGGTGGCGGTGGTGGTGGCGGTGGTGGTGGCGCTGGTGGTGGCGGTGGTGGTGGTGGCGGTGGCGGTGGCGGTGGTGGTCACGGTGGTGGTGGCGGTGGTGGTGGTGGCGGTGGTGGTGGCGGTGGTGGTAGTAGTGGCGGTGGCGGTGGCGGTGGTGGTGCTGGCGGTGGCGGTGGCGGTGGCAGTGGCGGTGGTGGTGGCGGTGTCGGTGGTGGTGGTGGCGGTGGTAGTGGCGGTGGCGGTGGTGGTGGCGGTGGTGGTGGCGGTGGTGGTAGTGGTGGTGGCGGTGGTGGTGGCGGTGGCGGTGGCAGTGGTGGTGGCGGCGTCGGTGGTGGTGGTGGCGGTGGTAGTGGCGGTGGCGGTGGTGGTGGCGGTGGTGGCGGTGGTGGTGGTGGTGGCGGTGGTGGTGGCGGTGGTGGTGGTGGCGGTGGTGGTAGTGGTGGTGGCGGTGGTGGTGGCGGTGGCAGTGGTGGTGGTGGCGGTGGTGCTGGCGGTGGCGGTGGCGGTGGCAGTGGCGGTGGTGGTGGCGGTGTCGGTGATGGTGGTGGCGGTGGTGGTGGCGGTGGTAGTGGCGGTGGCGGTGGTGGTGGCGGTGGTGGTGGCGCTGGTGGTGGCGGTGGTGGTGGTGGCGGTGGCGGTGGCGGTGGTGGTCACGGTGGTGGTGGCGGTGGTGGTGGTGGCGGTGGTGGTGGCGGTGGTGGTAGTAGTGGCGGTGGCGGTGGCGGTGGTGGTGCTGGCGGTGGCGGTGGCGGTGGCAGTGGCGGTGGTGGTGGCGGTGTCGGTGGTGGTGGTGGCGGTGGTAGTGGCGGTGGCGGTGGTGGTGGCGGTGGTGGTGGCGGTGGTGGTGGCGCTGGTGGTGGCGGTGGTGGTGGTGGCGGTGGCGGTGGTGGTGGCGGTGGTGGTGGTGGCGGTGGTGGTGGTGGCGGTGGCGGTGGTGTTGGCGGTGGCGGTGGTGGTGGCGGTGTCGGTGGTGATGGTGGTGGCGGTGGTGGCGGTGGTGGTTGTGGCGGTGGTGGTAGTGGTGGTGGTGTGGCGGTGGTGGTGGCGGTGGCGGTGGCAGTGGTGGTAGTGGCGGTGGTGGTGGCGGTGGCGGTGCCGGTGGCGGTGGTGGTGGCGGTGTCGGTGGTGGTGGTGGCGGTGGTGGTGGTGGCGGTGGTGGTGGCGGTGGTGGCGGTGGTGGTGGTGGCGGTGGTGGTAGTGGTGGCGGTGGTGGCGGTGGCGGTGGCGGTGGTGGTGGCGGTGGCGGTGGCGGTGTCGGTGGTGGTGGTGGCGGTGGTGGTGGTGGCGGTGGTGGTGGCGGTGGCGGTGGCGGTGGTGGTCACGGTGGTGGTGGCGGTGGTGGTGGTGGCGGTGGTGGTAGTAGTGGCGGTGGCGGTGGCGGTGGTGGTGCTGGCGGTGGCGGTGGCGGTGGCAGTGGCGGTGGTGGTGGCGGTGTCGGTGGTGGTGGTGGTGGCGGTGGTAGTGGCGGTGGCGGTGGCGGTGGTGGTGGCGCTGGTGGTGGCGGTGGTGGTGGCGGTGGCGGTGGTGGTGGCCGTGGTGGTGGTGGCGGTATTGGTGGTGGCGGTGGCGGTGGTGGTGGCGGTGGCGGTGGCGGTGGTGGTGGCGGTGTCGGTGGTGATGGTGGTGGCGGTGGTGGCGGTGGTGGTTGTGGCGGTGGTGGTAGTGGTGGTGGTGTGGCGGTGGTGGTGGCGGTGGCGGTGGCAGTGGTGGTCGTGGCGGTGGTGGTGGCGGTGGAGGTACCGGTGGCGGTGGTGGTGGCGGTGTCGGTGGTGGTGGTGGCGGTGGTGGTGGTGGCGGTGGTGGTGGCGGTGGTGGCGGTGGTGGTGGTGGCGGTGGTGGTAGTGGTGGCGGTGGTGGCGGTGGCGGTGGCGGTGGTGGTGGCGGTGGCGGTGTCAGTGGTGGTGGTGGCGGTGGTGGTGGTGGCGGTGGTGGTGGCGGTGGCGGTGGCGGTGGTGGTGGCGGTGGCGGTGGCGGTGTCGGTGGTGGTGGTGGCGGTGGTGGTGGTGGCGGTGGTGGTGGCGGTAGTGGTGGCGGTGGCGGTGGTTGCGGTGGTGGTCCTGGCGGTGGTGCTGGCGGTGGCGGTGGCGGTGGCAGTGATGGTGGCGGTGGTAGTGGCGGTGGCGGTGGTGGTGGTGGTTGCGATGGTGGTGGCGGTGGCGGTGGTGGTGGTGGCGGTGGTGGTGGCGGTGGTGGTGGTGGCGGTGGTGGTGGTTTGTGGTGGTGGTTTGTGGCGGTGGCGGTGGCGGTGGCGGTGGTGGTAGTGGTCGTGGCGGTGGTGCTGGCGGTGGCAGTAGCGGTGGCAGTGGCGGTGGTGGTGGCGGTGGTGGTGGCGGTGGTGGCGGTGGTGGTGGTTGCGGTGGTGGTGGCGGTGGCGGTGGTGGTGGCGGTGGTGGTGGCGGTGGTGGTGGCGGTGGTGGTAGTGGTCGTGGCGGTGGTGCTGGCGGTGGCGGTGGCGGTGGCAGTGGCGGTGGTGGTGGCAGTGTCAGTGGTGGTGGCGGTGGTGGTGGCGCTGGTGGTGGCGGTGGTGGTGGTGGCGGTGGCGGTGGTGGTGGCGGCGCTGGTGCTGGCGGTGGTGGTGGTGGTGGCGGTGGTGGTGGCGGTGGTGGTGGCGGTGGTGGTAGTGATGGTGGCGGTGGTGGTGGCGGTGGCGGTGGCAGTGGTGGTGGCGGTGGTGCAGGCGGTGGCGGTGGCGGTGGCAGTGGCGGTGGTGCTGGCGGTGTCGGTGATGGTGGTGGCGGTGGTGGTGGTGGCGGTGGTAGTGGCGGTGGCGGTGGTGGTGATGGTGGTGGTGGCGCTGGTGGTGGCGGTGGTGGTGGTGGCGGTGGCGGTGGTGGTCACGGTGGTGGTGGCGGTGGTGGTGGTGGCGGTGGTGGTGGTGGCGGTGGTGGTAGTAGTGGCGGTGGCGGTGGTGGTGCTGGCGGTGGCGGTGGCGGTGGCAGTGGCGGTGGTGGTGGCGGTGTCGGTGGTGGTGGTGGTGGCGGTGGTAGTGGCGGTGGCGGTGGTGGTGGCGGTGGTGGTGGCGCTGGTGGTGGCGGTGGTGGTGGCGGTGTCGGTGGTGATGGTGGTGGCGGTGGTGGCGGTGGTGGTTGTGGCGGTGGTGGTAGTGGTGGTGGTGTGGCGGTGGTGGTGGCGGTGGCGGTGGCAGTGGTGGTAGTGGCGGTGGTGGTGGCGGTGGCGGTGCCGGTGGCGGTGGTGGTGGCGGTGTCGGTGGTGGTGGTTGCGGTGGTGGTCCTGGCGGTGGTGCTGGCGGTGGCGGTGGCGGTGGCAGTGATGGTGGCGGTGGTAGTGGCGGTGGCGGTGGCGGTGGCGGTGGTGGTGGCGGTGGCGGTGGTGGTGGTGGCGGTGGCGGTGGCGGTGGTGGTGGTGGCGGTGGTGATGGTGGTTTGTGGTGGTGGTTTGTGGCGGTGGCGGTGGCGGTGGCGGTGGTGGTAGTGGTCGTGGCGGTGGTGCTGGCGGTGGCGGTAGCGGTGGCACTGGCGGTGGTGGTGGCGGTGGTGGTGGCGGTGGTGGCGGTGGTGGTGGTTGCGGTGGTGGTGGCGGTGGCGGTGGTGGTGGCGGTGGTGGTGGCGGTGGTGGTGGCGGTGGTGGTGGCGGTGGTGGTAGTGGTCGTGGCGGTGGTGCTGGCGGTGGCGGTGGCGGTGGCAGTGGCGGTGGTGGTGGCAGTGTCAGTGGTGGTGGCGGTGGTGGTGGTGGCGGTGGTAGTGGCGGTGGTGGTGGTGTTGGCGGTGGTGGCGGCGCTGGTGCTGGCGGTGGTGGTGGCGGTGGCGGTGGCGGTGGTGGTGGTGGCGATGGCGGTGGTGGTGCCGGTGGTGGTTGCGGTGGTCGTGGTGGTGGTGCTGGCGGTGGCGGTGGCGGTGGCAGTGGCGGTGGTGGTGGCGGTGTCGGTGGTGGTGGTGGCGGTGGTAGTGGCGGTGGCGGTGGTGGTGGCGGTGGTGGTGGCGCTGGTGGTGGCGACGGTGGTGGTGGCGGTGGCGGTGGTGGTGGTGGCGGTGGTGGTGGCGGTGGTGGTGGTGGCGGTGGTGGTGGCGGTGGTGGTGGTGGCGGTGGTGGTAGTGGTGGTGGCGGTGGTGGTGGCGGTGGCGGTGGCAGTGGTGGTGGTGGCGGTGGTGCTGGCGGTGGCGGTGGCGGTGGCAGTGGCGGCCGTGGTGGCGGTGTCGGTGATGGTGGTGGCGGTGGTGGTGGTGGCGGTGGTAGTGGCGGTGGCGGTGGTGGTGATGGTGGTGGTGGCGCTGGTGGTGGCGGTGGTGGTGGTGGCGGTGGCGGTGGTGGTCACGGTGGTGGTGGCGGTGGTGGTGGTGGCGGTGGTGGTGGTGGCGGTGGTGGTAGTAGTGGCGGTGGCGGTGGCGGTGGTTGTGCTGGCGGTGGCGGTGGCGGTGGCAGTGGCGGTGGTGGTGGCGGTGTCGGTGGTGGTGGTGGTGGCGGTGGTAGTGGCGGTGGCGGTGGTGGTGGCGGTGGTGGTGGCGCTGGTGGTGGCGGTGTCGGTGGTGATGGTGGTGGCGGTGGTGGCGGTGGTGGTTGTGGCGGTGGTGGTAGTGGTGGTGGTGTGGCGGTGGTGGTGGCGGTGGCGGTGGCAGTGGTGGTCGTGGCGGTGGTGGTGGCGGTGTCGGTGGTGGTGGTGGTGGCGGTGGTGGTGGCGGTGGTGGTGGCGGTGGTGGTGGTGGCGGTGGTGGTAGTGGTGTCGGTGGTGGTGGTGGTGGCGGTGTCGGTGGTGGTGGTGGTGGTGGTGGTGGTGGCGGTGTCGGTGGTGGTGGTGGTGGCGGTGGTGGTGGCGGTGGTGGTGGTGGTGGTGGTGGTGGCGGTGGTGGTGGCGGTGGTGGTGGCGGTGGTGGTAGTGGTGTCGGTGGTGGTGGTGGTGGTGTCGGTGGTGGTGGCGGTGGTGGTGGTGGTGGTGGTGGTGGTGGCGGTGGTGGTGGCGGTGGTGGTGGTGGCGGTGGTGGTAGTGGTGTCGGTGGTGGTGGTGGTGTCGGTGGTGGTGGCGGTGGTGGTGGTGGTGGTGGTGGTGGCGGTGGTGGTGGTGGTGTCGGTGGTGGTGGTGGTGGTGTCGGTGGTGGTGGCGGTGGTGGTGGTTGTGGTGGTGGTGGTGGCGGTGGTGGTAGTGGTGTCGGTGGTGGTGGTGGTGGTGTCGGTGGTGGTGGCGGTGGTGGTGGTGGTGGTGGTGGTGGTGGCGGTGGTGGTGGCGGTGGTGGTGGTGGCGGTGGTGGTAGTGGTGTCGGTGGTGGTGGTGGTGTCGGTGGTGGTGGCGGTGGTGGTGGTGGTGGTGGTGGTGGTGGCGGTGGTGGTGGTGGTGGCGGTGTCGGTGGTGGTGGTGGTGGCGGTGGTGGTGGCGGTGGTGGTGGTGGTGGTGGTGGCGGTGGTGGTGGCGGTGGTGGTGGTGGCGGTGGCGGTGGCGGTGGTTGTGCTGGCGGTGGCGGTGGCGGTGGCAGTGGCGGTGGTGGTGGCGGTGTCGGTGGTGGTGGTGGTGGCGGTGGTAGTGGCGGTGGCGGTGGTGGTGGCGGTGGTGGTGGCGCTGGTGGTGGCGGTGTCGGTGGTGATGGTGGTGGCGGTGGTGGCGGTGGTGGTTGTGGCGGTGGTGGTAGTGGTGGTGGTGTGGCGGTGGTGGTGGCGGTGGCGGTGGCAGTGGTGGTCGTGGCGGTGGTGGTGGCGGTGTCGGTGGTGGTGGTGGTGGCGGTGGTGGTGGCGGTGGTGGTGGCGGTGGTGGTGGTGGCGGTGGTGGTAGTGGTGTCGGTGGTGGTGGTGGTGGCGGTGTCGGTGGTGGTGGTGGTGGTGGTGGTGGTGGCGGTGTCGGTGGTGGTGGTGGTGGCGGTGGTGGTGGCGGTGGTGGTGGTGGTGGTGGTGGTGGCGGTGGTGGTGGCGGTGGTGGTGGCGG